>JAWZYV010012498.1:0-162747 GCA_038373885.1 Cheiracanthium punctorium
GCACGTGGCTTTTAAAAACGGAAGCAGAATTCCCTGACAGCATCAGAGCGGATGAGAAACAAAGCTGAAGGGTCCTGTTAAAACCAATAAAATTAATTTTCCTTCAAGAGAAAAATACTCGTTAGTGTTTCTCATTCCCCATTCACAATAAACACCACTGTGTGGGCAACTACACTGCTGGCCACCCAAATTGCAACACCAAGAAAAACAAGAGATATCACAACAAAATTTATTGTGTAGATAACATGTTGACCAAGTAACAAATGATTAAATTTACAGCATTCTATGAAGCGTGGTTCCTGCCAAAATCAGTACCCAGAGTAGCCGCCGTTGTTGGAGATCACAGCTGCCACACGCCTCGGCATTGATTCAAAGAGACTTTGAATGTGTTCTTGGGGTACAGCAGACCAAGCAGCTTCCACACGTTGCCAAAGTTGATCTGGTGTGACAGCTGGGGATGAACTCTGGGTCAGTCGTTGAGCAACCATGGACCACATGTTTTCTATCGGCGAAAGATCCGGAGAGCGCGCCGGCCAGGGAAGCAATTCAATCTGGTGATTGACGAAGAACCCTTGGACAATGCGTGCCACGTGTGGCCGTGCATTATCCTGCTGAAATATGGCTGTTGGCAAGCCCTGAAGGTAAGAAAGGACAACTGGCTCCAACACCTCGGAGATGTAGCGCTGGCTGGTTAAAGTACCGGCAATGCGTACTAGAGGAGTGCGAGAGAGATATCCGATACCGCCCCATACCATAATACCCGGTGCAGGACCAGTGTGACGGTGCATAATGCAGCTGTTCAGCATCCTCTCTCCACGGTGTCTCCAGACTCGAATCCGACCGTCGTGGTGTTGCATACAGAAGCGTGACTCGTCAGTAAAGAGAATTTCATTCCATTCTGTCGTCCACATCCTTCTTTCATCGCACCATTGGCGGCGGAGACGTCTGTGGTTCCGCGTCAGAGGTAGACAAAGCAACGGACGTCTTGCGGACAGACCATTCTGCTGTAAACGACGTCGAATGGTACGCGCAGACACTGGATGATGCGTTACAGACTGAATCTGCTGTGATATGGTTCGTGATGTGACTGAGCGGTCCGTCACTGCCATGCGTACAATCTGCCTGTCATCACGTGACGTGGTGCACTGAGGTCGATCACGTCTGTCCGTCGTACCCTCCTGCACCCAACGATCACATATCCGCATCACAGTTGTTTGGTTTCGTCCAATACGACGACCGATTTCCCTGAAAGATAACCCACAATCTCGGTATGCCACTATCCTTCCTCTGTCAAACTCGGATACTTGATCAAAAGATGATCGTTGTTTCCTACGAGGCATAATTTATCGTTTTTTTGAAAAAAAAGCAAGAAAAACACAATTGCTGTACTTGAAACCGTCGAAATCTCCAAGCCTTAAATAGCGCTTTGAGGTGGCGCCACAGGCGCGCTTGATGTGCGTCTGCGCTGAAATTCTAATCATTTGCATATCTCACCTCAGCTAATGCATGTTGTAAATTTCATATTATTTGCATGCTTCCTTCAGGGTGTTGCATTTACGATGGCCAGCAGTGTAATTTATTTGTTCCCGTAAATTACTTAAAATCCCGGGCGCGGGCTGAAAATTTCGCGAATTATGAGCAGAACCGAAAGTTGAACAGAGTCAGTTATGAACGGAAATAAAGTATATCGAGAGGCATTGACTTTTTGCGATGACGACGGGCTCGCAAAAATAAGTGATTTTGCAGTATTTTACCAGAAACTAAAGAACAAAAATGAGTGCAGACGGAGAATTATTCCCAGACATAATCAGCGATAGCAACACGTGTGGAATTTTTAGATATGCCATTTGTTTAATTCTGCGATATCCATCAATTCATAAAAATAAAAAAACAGCGAAAAACTGTCTTAATGGTAACCGGAAAAATTCCTCCATGCCTTCTATATCAATCTGTTTAGTTGCGTGTGACAAGGACCTCTAAAAAATAAAACCTCTAATCTCCTAAAAAAAATTAAATCTTACAATACAATTTTCATAAAAATGAATATAAAAAATTACTTACTTCTAATACTGATTATATTTGCAGAGTTCAATACACAAAATACAGGGTCATCCAGCTGATTCACAAGGAGAGACGATACATTCCTTTGTTCACACGCCGATGTTGCTTCGATGTTGTAAAATAAAGGAGTATGACGTCACCGAACTGGCGTTTTATCGTCCAATAGAGGGTGAGTTCGTAACCGCGTGACTTCGGAATGGCTAGAATCCGTGACGAAAAAGAGAAAATAGGGACCATTTACGCGAAAAAGAGACTTTTAGGGAAAAAAGAGACTATTTGCGAGCCCTGCTCGCACCGGGCGCAACAGACTAGTTTTGGTTGAGATTCAGTATTTTAAGAACAATCAGGCCTGGACTGGCTCCTAAGGGGGACCTTGGCTATTGAAAAGGGGCTCCAACGTATGACGTCATCGCGTTACGGTACGATCAATATAAACGCAGCTTGAGGCTGGAAAAGGAGAACGAAAAGTTTCGATGCCAGACGATTTTTTATGGTCGATTACCACTAGAAATTAAGCACTTTTTAAGCACCTTGCGGCTATAGAGAAACTTTAAGGATATGGGTAAAAAATTAAGTACTTTTTAAAGGCCTTAAAAATGAAAAAAAAAGTAAGTACTTTTTAAGGTATTTTAAGCACCGTCCGAACCATGTTACAATACTTTCCTTACATGGTACACCCTCCAAAAAAGGTATTCGAGCAAGAGAGAAATTTCCTATATTAGATTTACGAATAATAATTGAGTTTTTGAAAAATGCACAACTTTACGGAAATACGAAATGTCGCATTTATACATAGCCTAATTCATATTCTATGATAAATAATTTTTAATATACGAAACCAACGTAGGAAATTTCTCTCTTGCTCGAATACTTTTTTTGGAGGGGTACATGTTCGGAAAGTAAAAATTCGACTTCGAGATTTTGGTGACACGTTTTGAGGTCTTCTGAATTCATTTATGCTATTTTTACGAGGTGTATGTATTAGAGATGAGTTCGGGCTCATTTTTTGAAGCCCGGGCCCGCCCGAGCCCGAGGACTTCTAATCCGAGCCCGCCCGAGCCCGAGCAATATTATTTAAGTCGGAGCCCGAGCCCGCCCGAGCCCGAAATTTCAGCTATGATAAAAAAAATCCAATAACTTCATTGATAGAATGCAATGAATTTTGTCGTTTGTGCAAATTAAAGACAAATACAGTTGCAAACTCTCTATGCACTTTCTAATTCTTTATATATCCATGTTTGTCAAATGATGTCGGATCTCATGACTAACTAATCAATATAGCCGCCGTTCTGAAATATCCAAAGAGCTTAACGCACCTTCTAGGCGCCAGTGCCGCTATTTTTTTTTTTTTTTATAAGTACAGTCAACTCCGGTTATAGTGAACCAAAGGCTACAGTGAACACAAACCATTAGTCCCAATTCACATACAGTATCTCTATCCATCATGAAGACACTTGGGTTTTAGTGAACTTCGGATACAGTGGACGAAATTGGATGGTCCCCAGAGGTTCACTATAACCGGAGTTGACTGTACTTTTATTTTCCTCGTGAATCACTTTTTAAAATATGTTTCAAGAAGTATGTTCAATAAAGGAGAAATTTTTCACGAGCCCGAGCCCAAACGCAATTGTGAATTACAGAGCCCGAGCCCGGTTCGGGCCCGGGCTCGGGCTCGGGCTGAGCCCGTCTCATCTCTAGTATGTATGTATGTGTGTGTGTATGTGAGTGAACACGATAGCTCCTAAACGGGGCATTGGATTGAGCTCTAATTGGGTATATATGTTGCAAACCACCGTCGCACGACCGGTATTGAGTTTGGTACGCATAGGACTTACAGTTTTTCTACAGGGCTACGACGAAGATTTCTTTTACATTATGGCCTATGGAGGGAAATTCTTGAAAGTGCGCTAGCGTTTAAACGGCGCATTCCATTGAGCTTCAATTTGGTATATATGTTTGAATTATTCATCGATTAAAATTTATAAAAATGCTTGGTAATGATCTTAATCGTAAGTGTTTGGAAAGTCGAGTGGAGTCACTCCAGATTTTTTTATATTGTTAAACCTGACACTAGTTTGTTCAATTAAATAAGTGCAAAAATATTATCTGCTTAGCACACAAAAGGTCACTGTGAAAATTATATTTGAGCTATGTTACAGCACTCCAAAAACATTTATACATGGACATGGTTACAAAAAATTAAATGAAATACCTATTAAAAAATAAACTAATTTATATTGCCTTCATTTTAGAATTTCTCTTTCCAATGTTTCGCGTAAAGAAGGGGGGGGGGGGAAATAATAAATAAAATAAAAGAATTATTCTTCGAAAAGCTAAACCTGTTTAATTGCATGATTGGTTTAAAAAGTTAAATATATGGAGCAGAATATAATATTTCTGTGTTTTTTATTGACTTTATTATATTTATGTTACTTTCGTGCAGGGCTTTATTATCGAATGGGCAAATAGGGACTTTGCCCAGGGCCCCGATTTCAAATGTTGTTCTGAAATATTCTTTTTTATATCAAAATTTTATGTAAAGTAAAACAAATTTCATAGATGGGGCTCCCAAATCCATCAATGCCCCAGGCCCCTGATGCTCATAATCGGGCCCTGCTTTCTTGAGATACTACATCTTTAGAATTGTATTTGTTTGCCTCATTAAATTTATTTTAAGAAAACGAACACGACGTGAGGAGCCCTCATCCCTTATGTAAAAGTTAATTAAATTTTATTAAACCAAAGCTTTATATATATTGCAAACTTGAAGTATGTTTAAAAAAAGAATAGTTTACATAAAAATATATGTAAAATTCATTAAAAAAATAATAAGCAAAGTTAACAAGCGAGGATTATTTCCGATGAATTTAATGATCGTTAAAATTGGAATTGTATAAAAATTTGCAAAATTGTTTATTTCATTTGATAATTTTACATACGTATAAAATATCGTCATGAATACATTAAATATGTATAAAAGAATTTTCATGCAATTCTATTTTCAGTCGTCAAACCTTTCGGAAACTTACGATTGCCTTTATTGTAAAGCTTACACTGAATTTCATTAACGGGAATTTAAATTTTTGTAGTTTTATACCTCATATTAAAAGCTTACTCATTTCAGACCAAAGCTTAAATATAAATTTTAAAAATAGAAATTGCGGACGAAATTCGTTTTCTTTGGTCTAAGTAAACATACAATTTTAAATAAATTATTGGTGAATTATTAGTACGAACATTTAAATATAGATGGCAGCACTACAGAACGGGCCGAATAGCCTGTAAGCTATCCGCACCGGCCGGTCCGAATAGCCACTCTGGCATACAAGGGGTATGGGGACGCACGATGATTCATTCTGTTCCTCGCTGCTTGATCCTAAACTTACAAAGAAACATTTACCACAAAGATGGAACTCCAAACTTTCCCCTCTTCAAGATTATATGCCTCTACCCAACTAGCACACATACGTTGGGTTATTGATGGCACGTGGTTGGCACAAGGTTGTTACGTTGGATGTCCATATGGAAATGTCGGTATTCTGTTGGCTAAAGGTTGTGATGGCAAACGTTGGGTAAACAACCGTTGGCCATCGGATGGTTTAATGTTGTGTTGGGCAACCGTTGGCCATCGGATGGCTGAATGTTGTGTTGGGTAACCGTTGGCCATCGGATGGCTGAATGTTGTGTTGGGCAACCGTAGGTAAAACAACCGTTGACCATCTGATGGCTGAATGTTGTGTTGGATAACCGTAGCTTAACAACGACCATTGCGCATGAGCAGAGACACACATTCAGGAAACCGGGAAGCGATAGATTCATGTCCGTTCGCCGTTCCGTTTCCACCATTGTTTGTTATGATGTGTTGATACACTTTTATAAAGTGATTGACAGTTGAAATCTGAAACGAATATTTATCTTTTCAGCTATATTTCTGTGAATTTTATTCGTTGCATAGGTTCGTAGTAACTTGAATCATGATAACTATTATTATTGATGCATTGATTATAGTTCGATTGTCCATAAGCCTAACGATCTTCGAAGTATGTAAACAAACAACTTACTATGCAGCCATGGTAATAAATATATAATAATTGCACAGTGCTTATTAAAAGATGCGTTTTTGGATTACTAAACAATGCTAGACAGCTTAATAATAAAGTTTTATTTGCTCATAGTTGTACAACAATCGAGAAGGTAAAATTGGACACAATTGTTTTCTCCTAATAAGTTTATTCTGAAAAAAAATCAACTTGAGCCTTGCTTATATTTTGCAAGATTATAATGACTAATGAGATTTCTGATTTAGAAGTAGTTATTAAACTAACACTACTTCAATTTTGAAATCTCGTTTGTTCACAGTAGTTAATCAACAACAAGGATTTAAATTTGTGCATCAAAATTGTTTTGTTGTTAAAGGTATGTATAAAGTATTTTACAGTTTTAAGAATTCAGTTATTTTAATATTTTACAAATGTGTTATAGTACTTTACAGTTCATATATATATTTACCAACTTCATTTTGTTATTTATTTATTATTTTAGAAGAGATTTTTGTATCTACACCTGTTATATGCTATAGGACTCAAATTTTACGGAGAAAAATACATAATCTATATGCAATCAAATACTCTTTGAGAGTACTGGAAAAAAAAAAACATTTTTATTGCTTTGACAAGTCTCTTCTACTGCGTATTTTAGTTGAATGAAAAATATCAGTAGCTCTTTAAGTAATAGGCTGTGATTGAGAGTTCAAGTCCCTGAACTGAAATCAATACTAATTTTTTAAAACTTTTCTTCAGACATTCTATTTTTTGCATTAGAGAAAGGATGCGCTATGGGAAAAAAAAGTTCTCTCTCTTTTTTTTTCAAAATTTTGTGCAATGGTAATTATGCGGGACGCATCGTAACTTTTTTTTTTTTTTTGCATACCACCAACGACTTTTTTCATTTTATATGCTATAGCGTGTAAGCAGCATCACTAATACATTCTGTTGTACTGATATCTTTCTCATAGTCAGATAATATAGATGCACCCGTGTGTTGATACTTGCATGCGTTGATATTGCATGCGTAATGCATATGCATTACGCATGCAATATTTTTTTTTTCTTTCACTTTGCAGTCAATATCTAAAGTTAACTGAAAATAAAAATAGAACTACGAAATGTCATTGTATTCCATACCAATTTTATTCGGGCAAACTAAAAATTAAGAATCTAAAAAATTATTTAAATTGAAATAAATGTAAAAAATAATAAATAAATATTTTAGTAAAGAATGATTTCTGTGACATTCTTCAGTGACTTTATACTCCTATTGGATTTCTCCACATGAATATTAAAAAAAAAAAAAAAGTGATTAAGCCTCCTTACAAAAGTTTCAATGGAGTAAATTTTCAGAGGTTTTGAGGGACACTTTACAGAAGTAACTATCAAAGGAGAAGGAGGGATGTGAATCATATTTCAAAAAATAAGCATTCTTTCCTTTACGTTATATGTTTTTTCTTTTAATTAATTCGAAAAGTTTTTATGACTTTGTTTGCCTGCCGTCCTGGTTCTCTAAAACTGTAAAGGATAGCTTCTGAAAGGACCTTCTAAATATTTTCCTGATTCCGATCTCTCCCCCCGCCTTTTTTTTTAAACAGTTCATAAGTTGCACCTGCAATATTAATTTTCCTCATAGTGCAAAATAGGTTAGTTTTCTACAGATTAATATAATGTTTGTAACTTGACAGATCGTTTACTATTTGAAAATAACGCATTTCTGTTAGTGACTGGACTAGAGCCGGTTTTAAGCAAAAATGTTGGGAGTGGGGTGTAAAGACAAAATTTTCTGACGATATATACCAATATTCTTTCAAAAATATACACCGATTATCTGGCCTTTTGGGCGGTTTCCTCCAGATGTAGCGTGAATACGCATTAAATCTCCTAAAAGTCCTTCGCCCGAGGCACCCCCCCACCCCAGGCAGATACTTAATGTGCATGTTTGCCTTAAATGCACACTACATTACATGATCTGGAATAAAGTTGGCATGAGGGGACAAAAGGGACTTGTTTACTGGCACAAAAATCACTAAAAGGAAAATCGTAACAAGACTATGTTCATGATATAGTATAACTTATAATAAACTGTCGGCAGAACTGGTAATTTATACACTGAGCATTTTACAGATTGGTGATTAAAGCTGAAATTTGCTGACAGTCCTTTGGCAACTGACGATGTTTTCGACAAAAGTACTTTTTAGGGGGGTGGGGTATCCGCTCGCCCTCCTCCTAAGCGCACAGAAACCCACTGTTGAAGTGGAACCATATTTGATGAAAGAAAAAATGTGACTATTTTAAATATGCTTCGTTCTACATATATGCCGTTCCTTAAAACTTATCTGAATCTGTCACTGCATTAGCTGTTAGTAAAATAATTAAAAACTTTAATTTCAAATTTGACAGTTTTTCATATATGTATAGAAATGTTATGAAATAGCACATCAATTTATCAAATATTCGTCAAATATAATTATCCAAGGTTTCTGCATTGGCCTAAACTATGAAACTAACTTATAAATGTAACGGTTAACAATTATGAAAGCTAAATGTTAAAAATAACCAATTTCCAACAGTTGGATAATAGAGTGACAACATACAGATTTTACGCTGTCCAGATGTATACATTTACACGTTAACCCAAGGTATGCATTTATACGTTAACATAACGTATGCATTAATACGTTAGCCCAACGTATGTATTTATACGTTAGCCCAACGTATGCATTGATACGTTAGCCCAACGGTTGGAAATATGTTGGCAAAACGTTAGAGCATACGTTGGCCCAACGTAAGAAATAACCAGTTGCCAACCGTTGGATAACCGTAAGCCAACGTGTCATTTCAACGTTGCCCCAACGTATGTGTGCTACCTGGGATGATCAGACCCTGACCCAGGTAGCACAGAGATATTGCCCAATATCAAAATTACAATATTGGGCAATATTAAATGGACCCCCCCCCCCTAAATGATATTCCTGAATATTATTTTTTGACATTCAGAGATATCAGTTTCCAACAATTCTGAATATTGTTTTCAGATATCCAGGAATATCTTTTTCTGATATTCGTAAATATTATTTTTTGACATTGAGGAATATTGGTTTCCAACATTTCTGAATATTGTTTTCATGTTTCTCCCATCAGGGAAAATATTGATTGTAAAAGAAATTTGGGGAGGGGGGGGGGACTTGACTAATTAATATTTCACATGTAGACATTTTTTTGGTTTGAAATTATAACTCAAAAGAGAATTTTTTAATGCTTTAAAATGAAATGAAAAATTTTCTGTAGTTAACTACAGAAACTAAAAAATTCTCTTTTGAGTTATAATTTCAAACAAAAAAAAAAGGTCTACATGTGAAATATTAATTAGTCAAGTCCCCCCCCCCAATTTCTTTTACAATCAATATTTTCCCTCACAAGTAGGAGCCCAAGCATACAATATTGACCTGATGGCTGATGCTTTAATAGGTTAGCTGAAACATGTCTTTTTTTTTTTTAATGACTGGGAAAAAAAATTTGTACATGAGTTTTCATTTGATGGTGCTAAAAGATCATTCTTCACGCAGATTCTGACTCACCTTTTGGAGAACGTAAAGGACTTTAATACTGAAATTGTGCAGCAATTTATATTGTAGAGTAAAATTAAAAGCTTGAACAAATATAGTTGAAACTTTTACTATAGAAAGCTATTTTATAATCACCTATAGAATATAAAATTTACTTTGGATTTTATAGTAGCCACTACTCATAAAATCCACAAAGACAATATACTTTTAATTAATACAGCTCTGCTATAACAACCTCAGTGTTAAATCAAACTGCATACACTTTTCTTTGGTCAACACAGTTTATCTAGAATTTTTCAGAAAGATTGTGGGAGTTGTGGGGACTCAAATATATTCTTCTAGAATTTATGTACTTACATATGTGAAAATACATTGTGTTTATTCCCTTTATATTTTTTCTCTGTTTGGAGAAGTAAGTGTTACTTTAAATCCTTTGATATAATTGCTAAATCTGGAAAAAAGAAATAAATATTCCAAGTGGAAAAGCCTAGGTTTAAAAGCAAGCAGCATTGATTCGGGAAAATTCAAACTTAGGGCTACATTTAACTTCTTATTTTATATAGTAGGTAAGCAGGATTACTGTGTCACTTTCTTAATTTAAAGAAAAGGGAAGATACATATTTTTTTAAAAATAGTTTTAGTTAAAGTATACAATAAATGTTTGCCATATGTGTAAAGGGAAAAGGGAGGGGGCAGGAAGTATAAATAGAGCTTTTCTTCGAGTAAAATAATAGCTATTAAAGAAAAAAAAATTCCAGTAATGTGCTCATATATATATATATATTTTTTTTTACTCTGTACTTACCTTGAAACGTTTTCCACAAAATGTAATTTGCCATTGGAGGTTATTCCCCCCCCCCCCTAATTTATATTAATTTCAATGAAGCACTAATGCATCTTAGATACAATGAATTCATTTTCAATATATTTGTATTAAAAGTTAATCTCTTAAGCCTTTGGAATTCATTAAAAATTACAAGAGGGGTGAATGATAATTCCAGTTACGAGTGATTAAATACATTTCTTTATAATGTTTCAAAGTACAGTAGAACCTTGGTTATGCAATGCTCCATGATATTCAATGTGACACCTTGGTTAATGTAAAAGATTCATGATCAGACTTCGGATGATTACACATCCATCTGCAATTGATTACAAGAATTGATAAGGATTACGACTATGGCCGATTCCTAAAAGGATTATGACCAGTTACTGTTAAATTTGCAAAAAGGTAGTAATCTTGATCTTAGTGAAATCAAATATTCCGAAAATTCTGAAGTAATGCAATTTTATTACACTATTTCTGTAGAATTTATAAAATAGCATTCTTATAGGGAATTACATTTGACTGTAATCGTTTCGAAGTCTGGACATGATCTGCAGTATGTTTAAAACTGTAATCGTGATTATGATTGTCAGTGTTATCCGAGGCATGTTTGATTCTGACCACCTTGGATAATCAGGGTTCTACTGTAACTTGATCGAAAAGCAAATATTATTGGTTGTTAACAACAGAAGAAGAAAATATTAAAATAAATAAATTTTGATTTGGAATAAATGGATTAAAATCTTTTTTGGGCTATATTTTAAGATTTTCATTAAATTGGAAATGCTATTAAAATTGAGTAATGCTTAAAATTGCACAATTGTGAATTTTAAAAACTAATTTAAGTTTTAATTCATGCAAAACAAAATGCGCTTTAAACAGCTTACTGGAAAAGGATTAACACTGGTAAAAAATTAGTACTGTACATTTTTAATATTATGAATATCCCTAATTATAAACACATTTCAAATTAAGTTTTCTTTCCAAAAAATTACATGAAACAGATTTTCATATTTTATTTTTAAAAACAAAATTTTCTAAGTTTTCAGTATAATTGTCCACAATATTATCTGTTAAGGAACAATCTGAAACACGAATCTTTTTTTTATTCTAATCAGATGCTTCAGCTAAACTTCGACCAAACATATTTGCCAAAACCTCCTTGTCCTTCTCCTTAAATTTCAAAGCAGCAGCAGCTACAAAAGAAAGAAAAAAGAAAGCTTTTCAGACATGTAATTGCTACACGATAAAATTAGCTAAAATATTTTAACCACATGGTTGGCTGAAAGGTTTAAATTATCAGAATGAAATTAGTAAGTTTCCCCATCAAAATCGGGAAAATTTGCATTTTTAAATTAATAATTAGCGGAAGAATCGGATTTGACTTTTTGTTACTCTCTTTTACTCTTAAAATAATATACTCTGACAGAAAAAAAAAATTGATGAATATTTTAAACATTGATATTGGAAAAACTATTAATTAAAAAGTACATTGCTCATTTCAAAACATATCAAAATGGTATGGTATGCTGTTTTATACTAGTTTTTCAATTAATTAATGAAACAATACTAACTAGCAAGTTTGATCCCAAGATCCAATAATTCTTAATTAGATTGAGTTTTAGTTTGAGTTAAGTATTATTAGTGGCACAAGGGGCGTAGCCAGAAATTTTTCACTGGGGGGGGGTTACGACTACTACAACTCATATATATGTGTACGTGTGTGTGATAATGTAGGGAAGAATATACATTTTGTATGGCAAAAAAATTCTCATGGGGGGGGGGGTTATGACCCCCCTAACCTCCCCCTTGGCTACGCCCTTGAGTGGCACCCAAAATTTGCTTAGACTTGGTAGAGAAAAAAAAAAGTAATAACAGATAACAGACTGTTAGTGATAAATTTTAGGGTACTTACGTATTATCCCGGCAGTCTGCCAAGACGAGCATTTTTTTTGCCAAGAGAAATGCCGGATATATGAAATTATTAATGGTTTTGAATATGATTGGGGCAACAGTTTGGCAACTCATTTGACGCAAAAATAGTTTGGCTGGAATGACCACCGGGATAATATGTAAGTACCAATTTTAGGTTGGCCATGGAAGGTAAATTTCCACAAAAAAATTTTTTTAGGGAAATCTAGAATTTAAATATAAACAAATGACACTTTTATGGCATAACTGACTATTCACCACAAATGAATTCTTCCCTAAAGAATAAGCATGTATTGATTACTTTAGGAGTTAATTACCTTAATCATATGAGTTTTTTTTTCCTGGTTACTGTTTCAAATTTAAATCAGTTAGTAATAGCACAGGTTAATGCAATGTGTCATGATTTAAGAAAAACTGAAAAGCAACAAAATTCAAATTTAACATGTGAGTGTTTTCTCTTACATTAACACTAATTTCATTGGGATATTGTTTTTTTTATGTGATTGTGGAATGCTACATTAGGACTATCTGCCAAGGATGGGGGTGCCTTGGTAGGAGGACTTTATACGGGTTTCTAACGCTTATTCACATGTGATATTAGTAACAACTTGAATCAATTTAGTACTATGGTAATATACTATATCTTTCATTCCTGATATAAAAAATATGTATTTGTTTACTAATTGGGGAATACTTAAATTTGTTTACTATTCGGTTGTTGAATATTTAAGTATTTGGCCGAACCGTCACGGTATACTGTCGAATAGGTATACTGCCAGTATACCGAATATTCGGTGCATACCTACATTGTACATTACCATACATAAAGAATTTGTTGATAGCTTCATTACATACTGAGTAACACATGGTATTACTAAAATTAACACTTACATTATTGAGTCTTTCGGAAACCTATGATATTAGCGTTCAGGTTCTTTCACTCTAGCTGTGTCACAAAGGACACACTTAACATGGGAGGACTTCTTTTTTTCTGTAGAAAGAAAAACTAATTAAAAAGGGGTTAAAGTCAAAAAAAGTTTTAGAAATGACAATATTGAAGCAAAATAGCTCGTACATTAACATGAAATATTTTTACAAATAACTTTTATCCGCAATGTCTATATCCAAGGGTAGAATCTTGTGTTTTGTTTTCTTTTTGTGCTGCCCCTCGGGCAATCTCTGATATTATTTTGGTCGCCCCCAAGTACAGTTTATTGCCCATGCAACTTTTGCTATACAATTATTTTTTTTAATTGCGGCCGTTACTATGAAAAATGGATTTTTGACTATGATGGCAGAATTCTCTTGACGGTGATTGGCTGCTTGTAAACAAATAGGAAACGAGCACACTGAAGATAAAACAATAGCAGTTTCTTTCTTTCTACTCTTTTTGATAATTACCATGAAAGAAAATTCTTTTCTTTTTGGTTGTCCTAAGGGCAACTGAATTCTTTGTTTTACTTGCCCGTTTAAAAATCTGACTGCCCTGGGTAAGCAGACAACCGCAACTGTGCTGGAATTGGTTGAGGTAACTGAATTTTCCTTCCCTGTAGGACTAAAAGAGTTAGACAATTTCTCCGAAAAACTTACCGAGTCTAATGTGCTAAAAAAAAAAAAAAAAAAAAAAAGACCAAATTAGTGAATATTGGCCAGTTTCTAGCAACCATAATAATAGCCAAAATCAGGTTGGCTATTTTCTTTATAAATTTTTTAGCCAAGTGTGATCAAAAGTAGCCAAATTGGCTAATATTAGCCAAATCTGACAACCGTGGATGTTTGGGTATTCCCAATTCCTCTCGCCCGCCAAGAATAACGATTAGTACACATGCGCGAGTTGAATGTTGTAAACATAATATCATTTCTGCGATATTCCCTGATATTCACCAATGTTGTAAACTGAATATCATTTCTGCGATATTCCCTGATATTCGCCAATGTTGTAAACAGAATATCACTTCTGCGATATTCCCTGATATTCACCAATGTTTAAAATAGTATATTGAAATGAGTATATCGCTAAAAAATTGGACTAAATGAAAAAAAAAAACATTAGGATGTTATTTCTGAATGATAAGGTTATAAAATAATTGAAGAAATTCTCTTAAATGTTTTTAAAAAGGATTACTTTTAATTAATATCTGCCAATGTCGGCAGATGTCGTACATTCAATGTATGACATTCAGAGACTTTCAAAATATTGCCCGATATCGGTGGACATTCGTCAATATCTTTGTGCTACCTGGGGATATGTCCGATGATCAGACTCTGATTCAGTCCGATGATCAGACCCTGATTTTTATTTTACCCAATACTGTACTTACGATGCATGAATTTATGTTTTTATTGATATTACATTTTACCCCAAAAAAAGTTTTAAAACATTTTAAATTCTAGAGGTTCTTGTTTTTTTGTCGGGGAACTTTTGAAATTTAAAATACTTTTTATGTATTATTATTTCCTATAAAAGTGGTATTGTGTAAAAAGAAACTCATATCCTCATACAAAAAAAGAAAATTCTCTAGTGACTCAACATCCAAAAACGAATAGCTGCATGAAGTAATTAAAAAACTTTGTAAAAAACACAGTTTTTTAATTACTTTATCGTTTAACACCAGTATTTTGAGTGTTTTTTCAGTAGCTGCATATTTTTTTGTAAGTTCTCAGTCTGAAAATAAAAAATGTTTACTTCAACATTTTGACGCATCAGCGCAAGTCCCACTGCGTATAGTGGCTAGCACACTCTACTGTGAAGGCCATGATTAAGGGTTCGAATCTGAAGCGGGGCAAGTATTTAAAGGGTGGTTTAAAAAACTAGGTACGAATATTTTTACAGAATTCGTTATTAAGATGTAACGATAAATTTAAATTAATCATTACATAAAATTAGCTAAAAATTATTAAATGGTTTTTGTTGATGTCCAGGATTCGACCGTAAAAGGACTATAAATAGACAAACACGTCCATTATTACGTCCATATGCATGCCTATAAGACGTCATATGGGCAATTTAAATTAATCATTACATAAAATTAGCTAAAAATTATTAAATGGTTTTTGTTGATGTCCAGGATTCGACCGTAAAAGGACTATAAATAGACAAACACGTCATTATTACGTCCATATGCATGTCTATAAGACGTCATATGGACGTCCTATAGTGCCGTATTGACGTAAAATGGACGAGAATTGGACGAATCCTGGATGTTTAATGGACATGTCAGCTTGTCTATATGACGTCTTCTGGACAAGTTTGTGCTATCTGGGTTAACGCGCACTTCGATATGGCCCTTAAAATAGAAGTTTGATGAAAACCTGCACCCAAGGATTTTCATTGATCTATTCCGGGGGATAGGCGAATCATAAATCCTGATCTGTTGCAAAGGGACCCGTCCGTTTCGAGAGAAATTTTAATTTATGGCCTCACATTTTTCTGGCCGAAGTGAAAGTTTCCATTATGAACACCATTGATTCAACCGTTGCAGAGCTTCTTGTAAGTTGATTACCTTTTCAGGGTCTTTGTGACTGATGTAGGCGACCACGTCATCAACGTATACTATATAACCCGGACATCAGGGTTGAAGACTTTGAAGATGTCCTACATATAGAGCATGAACAGAAGTGAGGAGAGCACCGTCCCTTGAGGAACACCCTTGAGAGACAAGACCGAGTGAGAATGGACAATTTGCACGTGACGCCACCTGGCGGTATTTGAAACGCCTCGTGCGCTATCTTATGGTGATGATTAGTTTCGGTTTCAGCTGGTTTGGGCCTAAGGGATTATTTAACACTTTCTTCTAGAAATATTACTAGTGCAAAAGAAGCTAGAATATTAGCCATTAACAAATAATGGCTAATTTTATCTTCATTGTGGATTTCATTTAAAATGTTAATAATAATTAAATACTAAAAATAATTAAAAGATCGTACTTTAAAAAGATATGGGAGGTTTTTAATGAATATTTGTACTATTTAAACTCAGAAAACTGAAAATCAACTCAATGATGTATTATTTATACAGTGTTTGCAATAGCGTAATAATTTTAGAACGCTAATATTCTTTTTATTAACAAAGTTTTGAAGCGAAATGAGATATCATCGTTAAAGTAATTAAAAAACTTTGTAAAAAACACACATAAGAAGTAAAAGGAAAGAGGATACGCACGTTTCGTTCAAAAATTGTTTTGAACTTCTTCAGTCCAAGCCCTTCGTCGTAAAGAACACAGGGAACTGAAAAGAGAAAAACAAGCAAGATGTTGCCACAAGGGGCAAAGAAAAGTCGAACAAAACCACGGAGAGGGGAGAAAAAAAATTAAAATAGGGGATAAAAAGGAAAGGAAAGAAGCACAAAAAATACAGAAATAAAAGGAATAAATAAAAATAATAAAAAAGGGAACACACAAATACAAACACACACACAAAAAAGAGAAAACAGAACAAACAAACAAAAAAGAAAAACAAATAGCACACGATTTTTTTTTTTTAAACCACGAACAGGACAGCACAATAAATATATATATAAATAATTTTTTTTAAAATAAAAACGAAAAAGAAAGACAGTAACACACGTACATACACATTAAAGAAACAGGAAAAAAAGGGGGGGTAGACGAAGAAAGTGAAAAGAACCTTACAACAGCAACTTCCAAGCAGAATGAATGAAAGGAACGGAAGAACCATCGTTCACAAGACGATCTAAGTGCTGGGTAATGGAAAAACCTTCCAAAAAATCCAGATGGGACAAAGACTGAGGAGTGCACAAAATCTTAGCCTTAGAAAACTGAAATCGATGATTGGAATTCCAATAATGTGAGGCAATAGAAGATTTGGAAAGTTCGTGCTTAGAGACATATCTCTCATGCTCTTTGAGCCTAAATTTGAGAGCTCTTCTGGTCTGACCAATATAGCCCAAATCACAAGATTCACAAGGAATATAATAAACACCCCAACGGTTCTCAGTAGGAATAGGATCTTTAAGGGAAGAAAATTTAAGTTTATTAACAGGTTTAAAAACACTCAAAATACTGGTGCTAAACCATAAAGTAATTAAAAAACTTTGTAAAAAACACACATAAGAAGTAAAAGGAAAAACCATCTATTTAAATATTAAAAAGACAATAACTCATTCCGAGCGGTTGATACTGAGAAACAGTAATTCGCGATCTCAGGACTTGAATACGCCATCTAGCGGCCTAACTAGAACTACTATGTGGCAGGCTTGCCTGGCCAGCTCAGCTCAGCTTACATACTTGCATATTACTGTTTTGAGACGCGCTTATTTCAAATGTGTGTAATTATTGTTTTTTTTTTTTTTTTTTTTTTGCCAAAATATATTATGGGTAACGACAAAGTTAATTGCTGTGTTCCTCAGTGTGATTCTAAGGGGAGAGATATTCCTCGACCCAGTTTCCACAGATTTCCGTTAATTAAAAGAAATCAAAACAATTCATCCGAAGCGACCACGCGGAAGCTTAGGAGACAATGGATTAACGCTCTGAAAATTGGCAAAAAAGTATCGGACAGAATGGTTGTTTGTGGAAAACATTTTCGTGAGAGTAATTTTATACCAAGAAGTATGTAATAATATACTTTGCCGTTTTATCTTTAATGTTTGAAAGATCTAGTCATAAATGCTTGGATTAATTTTATGAACACAATTCCAAATGCATGTCCTAAATTATTTCTATGCTATTTATATTGATTTCTATATTATTTATATGTATACTTTAATATGTACGTTTAAAGGTTCTATACTATCCTGTAAATCGACAGGTTTTGACATGTGGTGTTAAAAAAGTAAAAAACTCCGTGTTAGATTTAACAAAATACCAATCTAATGTTACATATTAAACGTTTTCTAGGATTTATGTACTTAATTTGAAGCTAATAGATCAATATATTAATGTTAAATGTTAAGAACTTTTCTAAACAGCTTCACAATATTTACTGAGAAATAACCTGATTGAAAGATAATTTTATCGCACTGTTGTGAGCCCCTCTTATACCTAAATGTCACCCCCAATTGAGAATTGAGGCTTTGCATTGATATCTTTAGTGTTGTCGTAAGATTCTACCAAGCGCTGTTTTAAAATGTATAGATATAGGGGTAGTACTCTTTGTTGAATGTGTTAACATTGATATAGTTACTATATAATATGTGATAAAAGTACTAAGATATTTTTTATCTTGGATGCATATAATTGTTTGTCTCTTCTCCCCTTAAAATTATTGAGAGCCCCCTTTCTGTTAAAATCAGAAAGTAATTGTGTGTTAGTGTTGTTCTCTTTCAAATTGTCTGAACTAATTTCAGTAAAAAATTTAGCATCACAGAAAAACAAAAAATCAGAAATGTCTAGATTAGATTCTTCAGCTAGTCTAGAAGAGATTCTTCAGCTTTTTAGCTGATTTCAGCTTTTTGTGAATAAAGAGGAAATCACTTTTTTGTCTTTTTTCTCTGAAAATTCTGTACTGACAAAATTGCCATATGGGTCATTCCATGTCAAATCAACGAGGCTCACAACCTGACCCACACAGAATTCAATGAAATTTGGTATGATAGTTGTATCTATAGAGAAAAATTAATGTGAAATTTCTAGTTCATATCACTTTTAGTTTTTGAAATATTTAATTTTAAAGTTTGTAAAATTAATGCAATTTTAGAAATTCTTGCACTATACAATTGGCTCCAATTTCTCTCCTAATTATCATAGAAATTCAATTAAAGTGTCTAAGTAAACAGGTTGCCCTTTCTTGTCATATGTAACATGATTAAATTTTTTAAATTTTTAATTTAAAGTTCATCATTTTAAATTTTAAAATTTCAAAAAGTATATTTTAAATTTTTTTTTTAAATTATGTTATTCTTCTATTTATTGTTAACAATATCTGAAAGTTTCATTCTGAGATTACCATGGGTTTTCGAGTAATAAATTTAAGAAAATTGCTATCATCTCGATTTAATAACTACAAAAGAAAATTTTTGTATTTTAAAATAAAATTACGTTTTTAACTTAACAATAGTTGTGCCTGCAGAATTTTGAGAGAATACAAATAATGAGAAGATAATAAGAATTTTGAGAGAGAACAAATAATGTTGATAATGTTTTTCAACACTTTCATTGGGGGTACACACAAGGCAATGTCTCTCCCGCCCCCAATAAAAAATTAGAATTTTACTAAAACAATTATTTGTTTTTAAAATTTCAAGAGCAGTTGAGTCCAAATTTGTTTTTGCTGGGGGTTTTAATGAGGGTGCTTTCAAAGTAGGAAAGGGGGTGTGCCTCCCCCCCTTTTAATAGGAATTTTCAGAGTTTGTCTAACAAAATTCCATTTTTCTTTTTCATTAATAATTTTAAAAAATCATTATGTTTCATAAAATGCTTCCACTATTCCAATGAGTTACAACTATTCCTTTAATTGTCAATTTTTAAATAATAACATTTTGAGGTTAAAAAATAAAAAAATAATAATAATTACAGTAAGATGTTATTTTTATGTTGCATGCATATTCTGAACTATTAAGTAAATATTTCAAGTGTTACCTTTAATTGATGTGTATTTTTAAAAAAATTGAGTTTTAAATTTCAATGCAGTAAGGAAAACTTACAACTTGCAGATTATGCAAAAAGTAAAATAAAAAAGGAAGTAAACAATTGTGTGATTTTTTTCTCAAATTTATTGGATGCAAATAGCATTTTTTTTATCATATAATTTGTGGGTAATAAAATGATGGCGATAGATTATGTGGATGGAGAAAGTTTACTTTAATTTCATCTGTATGTGGATTAACACCCAGAACACATGACCAAAACACCAAAAATTAGCAAATATTACCTTTAAATTAAAAGATTGCTTGATATAAAACTAAAAGAAATAAATCATGCGACATTTTTTTCCATAAAAAACTTTTTTCCACCTCTAAAAAGAGAAAATAGGCATAAAAACCGTGTTGCTTAATGCAGGCACAACTATTGTCGGAACAAGCTACCCGTCACCGAGCACATTTGTTTATATCCTATAGCGCCCCCTTTAGGTCGTTATTATTTTTATTACGGTTATTATTTTTTTTTGGTGGTTCCGTGGTTAATTCCAGAGCTCCGCCCAACGCTCCGCCTTTTCGAACACTCTGGTCGTGCACCGGTGTTACCGGTGCACAACCGATGAATTCTCGAATAGTGGTGGGTAAAGTCGGTCCTTTTGAGGATCCGGTCCGAACGGATCCGATCCTCTGAAGGACCGACTCCTTCGGACCCGGTCCTATTGGATCCGCTCCCAGGAAAAGGAACGGGTCCAGACCCGTTCCTTTCGGTCCGAAATCGGAACCGGTCCGGACCGAGATGACCGAGAGGAACGACTTCGGATCCATTTGGCAGAAAGAAGTGGATCCGGACCGAGAGGAACGACTCCGGATCCATTTGGCTGAAAGAAGTGGATCCGGACAGAGATGAACGACTCCGGATCCATTGGGCAGAAAGAAGTGGATCCGGACAGAGATGAGGATGAGCAAATGGAGAGTATCCGGACAGAGATGATCGAAAGGAAAGATCCCAGCCAGACATAACAGAAATAAGCAATAAAACTGATTTCAGAAAGCATAAACAACGTCGGTGTGCTGTAAAAACGCTCACATGATTAATTTTTACTAAATATTGGAAATAAACATTCTTTGTTTTGTAATATACACGAGAAAGGTAACTGGATCTTAAATCCAAAATTCTTTTGTTTTGGGGTAAAGGGGTAAATTTTCAGTTCAGCAGGTCTGGGAATGGTACCTCTTAGAACGCTATTGTTATTAGGTTTCCTAAGCATATAACATATGGACCATAGGAAAAGCGTCGGGAGGGGGGCACAGGGTGTCCCGTGCCCCCCCTCCCCCCTTAAAAATAGAAATTTTGATTCGAATTTCAAAATAAAATGTTAAATAAACATTTGCTTGAAATTTTAAAAATAACTTTCCTTTTCTGCTCTTACATTCGATATGTGCCCCCCTCAAATCTTTCTTGTGCCCCTCCAAAATTTCAGTAGGTCCGGGAGCAGTGATAAGCCCTCCTTAGGAAGTTACTGTTATATTATTAGGTATTGTTATAAGCGTATGGTACATATGAACCATAGCATTATAGTCGGGGGGAGGGGCACAGGGTTTACGTGTCCCGCTGCCCCCCCCAACTTACTCTCAAAATCTTTTAAACAAACATTTGTTTCAAAATTTAAAAGAAACTTCCATTTTCTGCTCTTAAATAAAATATGTGCCCTCCCCCCACAAAAAAAAAATCTTTCATGTGTTCCCAGGGGCGTAGCCAAGGGGGGGGTAAGGGGGGTCATAACCCCCCCATGAGGTATTTTTTGCCATACAAAATGTATATTCTTCACTACATTGTCACACCCACGTATACATATATATGAGTTGTAGTAGTCGTAACCCCCCCCCATGAAAAATTTCTGGCTACGCCCCTGTGTGTTCCTCCAAGATTTCAGTAGGTCTGTGAGCGGTGATAAGCCTTCCGCCTTCCTTAGAAAGCTCTTGTTATTAGGTTTTCCTAAGAATGTAATACATATGAGCCATAGGTGTATATCGGGGGGACAGAGGGGTTGGACGTGTCCCCCTCTCCCCCAACTTCGTCGCAGAATCTTTTCATTTTAAAAATTTGTTTGACGCGTTGTTTTAACCGCTCCACTTAAAAATGCGAAACTCCAGTCTGCGTCTTTACAATATATTTTTAAAAAATTGTCCACTGTCAAGGTTGTTTAATTTAAACGTTACTTTTTTAAGCACTGGTTTAAACAACCTTTCTCATTTTCAATCTGTTGTACTGGTTTTAAATACTTCCTGGCTAAAAGGGTTTCTTTAGAACTTTAATTAATTAATTAATTTTAATTTTTTAATGCAATACAAAATACTTTATGCAAAAAAGGTTTTATTTGATGAATAAAGGTGAATAATCTTTTAACTTTTCATAATTACATAACTCTCACGTGTTTACATTAAGTTATATTACTTAAGTTACATTAAGTTATATTACTTAAGTTACATTAAGTTATATTATAATAGATTTATTGTTATCCTACTTATTGTCTTTTAATCATATATGAAGTTCAATGTTTGATAATTTACCTTTGAACTTGTATATCGTCATTCTCCCGTGTTTCAGCATCTTTTTTAAATGCTTGCTAGTAAAATAAGTATAATAGCTTAATAATGAAGAGAAAGCTTTATATAGGTTTATCTTATAAAGCTTTAAAAAGCATTTCTTTAATCGTATACCTTTTACGTCATAGTATGATTACTTTTTACTGATTTCATGATAATATAGTAAACGGTTGAAGTGTGTAAGTCCAGGAATCTGGGCTACCACGCGCCTGTTTTCTCCAGATGTCACGTGAATACGCGTTAGAACCCCTTAGAAAGTCCGCCTACCGAGGCACTACCATCCTTGGCAGATCGCCCTAGCGTAGGGTTGCCGTAATCACACAAGCAAACCCATTTTTTCTTTTTCTATCTTTTTTTTGGGAGGGGGGTGAAGGAAGGAAGAGTTTTTAAGTATGTGAAATCCCGTGCATTTTTAAAGTCCCCCCTTTAAAAAGCAGACCCCGCCCCCCGAAAATAAAAATGTGTGGGCACCCATGGTGACATTATTTTATACATAACTATTCGCAAATATCAGATTACTCTAAAATTTAAGTCAATCAAAGGCACATATCTCTCATCTACTGAATGTTTTGATGCTACTTTATTTTACTTTTTTTGTACTGGCATGTATACAATTCATGTCACATTATATATAGATGTCACATAAAACTAGGAAATAAAAATGATTTAAATATTTCAGCGGAAAGAAATCAACTTATTACGTCTTAAAGTTTCATTAAAATTTAAATAATTCACTTGAAATCAATTAAGTTCTATCAGCCCTTGCAAATTTCCTTTCAAATAATTTAGTATGTTTTATTTTAAAAATTCTTAATAAAAGAATTTTATCTTTTATAAACAGAATAATCGGTATAAAATTAATTTTTAAAAAATCTAATAAAACATATTTACTATCACAAAACTTTTGAATGTTTCTGCTGGATATAATATATTCTTAAATGTAAAAGAAAAGAAATTTGGTGCGTCTACTTTTGATTGAATGCCATTCTCATATTTTATCCAAAACGAAGCAAGTTTATGTTCAATATTTAAATAAAAATTATTGTTCTTAGCTGGGGGAATTCTTTTATTCTGGTTGGCGACCCTTCGCGTTTTTTCCGGTTAGTAACAAAGAAGCACAGCGTCGTCTGAAGAACTACCCCTCAAATTCCAAGAACGCGCTCCTTCGCTACCTTTTGTAGACGCAAATATCCCCGGGCTATCAGAGAATATCCCGAAAAGAGCGTTTATCTTTGATCACTCTAGAAATTATTTAGAACCTTCCATAAAGGGAAGTCGAAGACGAAAAGAAAACGAGTAAAAGAAATGTCCCTGGTCAATACCTGATTAGAAAATAGAAAACGTAAAGAAATTCCTTGTTGAATATAAGAATGACTAAAAGTAAACTTTAAACTACAACAACAACGGAGAAGACTGATTACAATTAAAGCAATTGAGCTTTAATTGTAAAACTTAGCTTACAAAACACCAAACAATGTTGCATTAACGTAAAGTTGTGTTGTTGAGATTAAAAATTATAAAGTATTGAGACGAGTTCAAGTTAAACTTTCCTATATAAGAAAAAGGTTAATTCTCTAATAATTCCTGTAAAATAGACATTTTTATCTTTCATCTTCTTATTTTTTTTTCTAAAAGTACTTTGGCTTAGCTGTAAAATTAAATCTAAAAATTATTTTTAGTGGTTTGTGTCATTTTAAATGTTTTCTTTTAATATCTCGTGCATTTTATTTGATTTCATTTTAAATGCTTGAAGATAAATCATCATACTTTTTATCCGTTTTTGTATAACCAACTCCTACCCTCTCCCCCACACACGCTCACAAAAATAAATAAATAAAGCATGAAAAAAATTCTTCTGAACCATATTTTTGTTCTAATTATTTCTATTGGTATCAATCTACAGAATTTTACAGTGCAGAAGAATTCATACAAATAATACATGTTCTATTGCAGAATTTCTTAATATTATTATTAACAGAATTCTATTATTAACAGAATTATTATTAACAGATATATTCTTATTAACAGAATTTCTTTTTGATTTTTAAGATAAAAAAAAAAAGACTTTCTCTTGAAAATAATTAATTAAACGGAATAATTAAACTCTATACATAACTTAATTCATTAAATTTACAGTAACTTCTCAATTATTTCATTTGGTTGTGTTGTTGAACAGGAACCAGAATTGATAATTCAATCGGTAGTACATAATCAGCCGTACAGATTTAGCATGCACATTCATCGTGTGTACGTGTTATTGTTAGATCCTTAGTCCAACAAACTATCATGGACTGTTTCTACAAATTAATATTAAGTAAAACCAGTATTATTAAAGCTCATCCAAATAATGCAATAATCTAAATATATAAAATAAGAAGAATTTTCCTGTTTGTCTTGCACCTTAGGTGCGAACATTCTGACTGTATGGAAATATCTGACGGTGTTTATTTTGTATTCTGGTTAAAAGTTAGGCGACTATTTTAAAGTAATATTCTTCAATGAACTAAAAATTAGATTCTCCCTTCCAGGAGAATATTAGGAATCTTAACCGTAATTAATTAATTAAAAGGCAATGAGCTCTTTACTTTAGTTTTGGCTGTACGTCAAAGAAGAGTACTTAATATCTTATAAGAGCTTATTCAAAACTTTTAAGCAGTCCCTTATTCATTGCGCATGTTTTTATAATGAAAACCGAGGTCCGATATATATAAATATATAATATGCTAATAAGCAAGGCTGTGGAATCATGGGGGTTTAAAATTTAGCCAATGCATTAGTAGCGTTTTACTTACGATGACTCTTGACTGTAGAGATCCCTTCTAACAAAAAAAAAAAAAAAAAAAAAAAAAAAAACAAGAAAAACGCTTCATATCTTTTTCCGAATATATTTTTTTCTGGGTAATAAAAATTTCTGATAATTAAAAAAAAAAAAACCAACTGTTTTATTCTCTACAACCATCGATTTCTGTAGAAAATAGCTAATTTGAGAATTGAATTAATAATCAAAAATTCTATGAATTTTATATGCAGTAACGAACGTTTTCCCTTTTAAAAGATCCCTGTTGTTAAAAGGATACAAGTATGTGATGAATTAGAAATAACAATAATTATCCCCCAAACCATAATTGTAAATCTGGGAAAATCAAGTTGTAGTGAATTAACAAATTTGTTGTTGTGTATAAATAGCTCGCTGAAATTAAATTATTCTCCGTTGAGTGAAGTTTATTAGCTCAGCCCCATTATATATGGCCTAGCACCAGAGGCATACTGTAAGCCCTAACATTACCCGGAATTGGGGGGGGGGGCTCTAAGTTGAACAGGACCTCCAAAGTTTCACCTCTGCATTTTTAAAGGAGTGAAATTCAGAATTTTTTCTTTAAAGAATTACCCTCCCCCCCTTAACTTGTGCTATATCTTCTGCAGTTTTCCTTAACTTGTTTTAGTTTGCTTTTACTTTTGCCCTACTTTATATGTCCATGAATCATTCCATTTTAATTCAAATAGTAATTGTCTTCCATCACCACTACGCCTCACCATGGCACAGTGGTTATGCCACTGAAAATGGTAGATGGCCGACCAGTGAAGGTCCTGGGTTCGGGTTCCATCGCGTGGCTGTCGATCTAAAGGTCTGGAGTTTTGGTAGGTTTTCCCCACATGTAACGTGAATACGCGTTAGAACCCCTTAGAAAGTCCTCCTGCCAAGGAACCCCCCCCCTCCCCTGGCAGATCGCCCTAGTGTAGCGCTGCCATAATCACTCACAACCGCATATCCATCACCACTCCATCCTCTCCTCCCCCAGTACAAAAAAAAAATACAGAAGCCCACAAAAACCTGTGTGTAATTACTATATTCGTTACTTTACTCATAATAGTAAAGGTTACTCCCATTCGTATATAATGCAAATAATTATCTTAACCAAGAATAAAAATATTTCAAGTGCACCCAAAGCGATGTGACGATTGTGGCTTGTACTACTGTAAACCAATACTTTTATTGCCATTACTCCAAAAAATTAGAAAAGTTACGCCCAAAAAACGTAATAAAATCCACCCTGTTGTTTTCAGTGGAAATGTTTCATAATTATGTTTTAAAAAAATGTAGAAAAAATAATACACGCCATATAAAAATCAGAAAATCGCCCATTCCCCAAATTTCAATATTTGTTTGGAATTTTTAAGTTAGAAAATGGTTTTATATTTGGGTAATAAAAATAATAGCCACATGTAGGTCATTCTCAGTTGTTTTAATTCGTAATTTTAAGGATTTCTAGAAAAAAAAAAAAAAAAAAAATTATTTTTCAGTTCTTCTGGATTGTCCTTCCTGTTAATTCGCAACGTTCCGTAAATGTCAGTTTTTCGGGGTATAAGTATTTCTTCTAAAGAGGGAGAGTTATAAAAATTGTCTATTGTTACACAGTAACCCTTATCTAAATATCTGCCTAGTAAGGTCATTACGGCCTTTACACCAATTCCGTTTTGTTCGTATCCTGGCAAGTATTTCGTCTTTTTCCCGGTGTATATCATCAAATTCGAAACGTATCCAGACGATGATTCACAGAGCACGAAAAAATTTATCCCGAATCCTGCTCGTTTAGACGGTATATATTATTTACACCCGAACCTTCCTTTGAATATCAGAAGAGATTTATCAATTGATAAATCTCTCTCGGGTGTGTAACATTTCTGAAAATTTTTTACAATAATATGCATTACTGTTTCGATTTTTTAAAGTGTATTATTCTGGTTTTCTTCATCCACGTAGCTCTCATTATCACAAAAGTGCAAAAATTTCATGATCAGGCTAAACCTTTTTCTGTCATAATTTTGACAAAGTAAGGCGTTTCCAAAGCTGGAATCTTCGACCAGTACAAGGACTCTTGGGGTTTTTCCTGAATTCCCTCTAGAATCGACAACTATAAAAACAGCAGAATTTCCTTTTTATCCGTGTTTGTCCATTCTGTGCATCTTGAATTTAGAGTAACATTGTGAGTATTGAAATACTGCAAAGCAAACAAATTCGTTCGTTCCACGATTTGTTCAAGAACAGCATCATCAAATAATTTTGAGAAAAACTGTAGAGGATCGGTTGGATCGTCAATTTGAAATAAAATACCGGCTGATTCTGTGAAATGAAATCGCGGCGGTGCTGGTAACGGAGAATTAATACCTAATTTACACCAATTACGAACAGATGAGATAGCCACAGAATCACTATCACTACTAGAATCGGTCTCAAAAAAAAAAAAAATAATAATAATAATAATTAGATACGCTGTCACTGACACACATCATAATTAAATTCAGCTGTCAGAGAACTCTTGAAAATAATCTGAAATTTAGACGGCGTAAGAGAAAATTGGAATTGATGTTTGAGGGAAGCGAATAGCAAAGAAAATGCAATATATTTCTTGCTTGTCTATTTGAAAAGGAAAGGAAACTCCATTATTTTCCCACTCCCGTACACTTGTAAATTTTTCCGAAGAGTTTTTCCATGAAAATTTACAAAAACAGTCTGTAAAGGAGCTCTCCAACCCAAGACTTCTTTTTATTAGTGACAATCACCTTGTCTAAGCTATTGTTAGCAGGCTTTACAGATAGAGTGATATAACACTGGAATAGATCTGTACAGAACAGTATCTGCCATTAAGTCTCCGCAGTTATAGTTCAACATTCTAAGTAAAACAGTAAGTAAAATAGAAATTGTAGCGTAAAAATGGTGTAACTTACACCCAGACTCGAGGTCTTTGTGCAGTTCATACGATTCGTTTTCCAATGAGGAAATACAACGGAAATATACTTTAGTTCTATTATTACTAGGGATTGCGAGAAAGGCCACCTTTTGAGATGCTCTAAGCAATTTAGAGAAGAAAAATAAAATCATGTACTAGAACAAAGCACAATTTTCCAGGAATCGATCCAACGCTAATTACAGCTGATAAAGGTCATGTTATTATTTTTGATAACAATGATCCTCAACTTTAAAAATATTAATATCAACAAATAAAAAACCTCAAGCATAAATGCATTGATTACAACGCAAAGCTCCTAAAAATCTGAATTGAGCCCTACTTCATAGTTTCTCGTGAATATTAAAGCTCGAATGTATATTTAGAGTGTCCAGAGGGGGGGGGCATAGGGACACGTACCCCCCCAGACGAACTAAATTTACACTGTAGAGATGATTGACTTGTTTTGTAAATTCTAGTGATTTCATAAGAAAATGCGACAAAAAATGTTTTGTGCCTTCTCCAGAATTTTTTTTTTTTTTTTTTTTTTATCCGCCATTGCGAGTGTCTACATACTCTTTTTGTGCAATGCGATCACCCCCTTTCCTTTTAAAAGAACCCTTAGATATACAGTTTTATCACAATGAAAATAAATTTTGTTTTCTAAATAATGTTTAGAGTTTAAAGTATTTATGAACTTACAAGTAAATAAAAATAATAAAATTGCTCTTATAGATTAGTTTTTATCCGGATCAGAGCGAGTTTTTAATGACTTAAATTACTTTATGTATTCGTGAATTATTCAATTTAAGCCATAAAATTAAATCTGAAAATTATTTTTAGTTATGTGTATCATTTTAAATGATTTTTTAATACCTTATGCATTTTATATATTTGACTACATTTTAAACGCTTCCAGATAAATCATTAGACTTTTTATCTGATTTCGCATTACTTTCCCTCCCTGCATAAATAAATAAATTTAAAAAAATTCCAATGGACTATAGTTTTGTATTATAATTATTTTTATTGGTATCAAAATACAACAGAATTTCACAGTGCAGAATAATCGATACGAATAATATGTCATCTGTGTTGTAGATTAGGCATTAACAGAATTTCTTTATGATTTTTACATAAGCAAGAATTCCTCTTGAAAACGATCAATTAAAGAAATAATCAAAATCTTTACATAACTTAATGGATTAAATTCATCATAATTTGCTAATTATTTTATTTGGTTTTTTGAACAATAACCAGAATTAATAATACCGAATCGACCCTACAGATTTAACGTGTGAGATTCATCATGTTTTAGTTAGATCCTCAGTCCTATTTTCTATCAATAAAATGTTTCTGGCCTTTTATAGAATAAATTATATTTGTCCAATATTGGCCTTTAGACATTCAAACCTAAGCCAAGCCAACCCCCGAACAAGATGCTGTAGAATATTTGTTATTTTGAATATAAAGTAATTCAAATTTAACATAACTAAAGAGCTTTATGCATTAAAAAATGGTTTTTGACCAAATATTTTATTTTATGTACCATTTTATTTATTTTTTGCAGTTTCTTTTACTTCTTTTCCTCATTCTAAAGTATAATATTAGTGTAATGACTTTAAAAAAAGTAATATAATGTACTAGTAATGATTACCCTATTGAAAAGCTGAAAAACTCGTAAAAATATTAAAGCAAGATGTTGAAATTCGGGTTTCGAGACTTTTCGCTTCTCTTTTTATCAATTCCCAGAAAAACTCTCACGGCAGTGGATCGGGGATGGGAGGGGGGGGGGGGGTCTAATTGGGGAATGGGGAAACTCACTATCTCCCTCCATCTCCCTCTTCTAGCCCAGGATATCTATCCCCCATATGCAAGCTCTTTATAATGATCATTATTCCTAGTGATTATCATTATATTCCATCATGATCATTAAACGGTATGCAAGCTCACAGAACGGCAATCATTTTCTTTAACGTACCCGGAAAAACTGCTGAATTTATAATGACTGGTTCAGACCACTCATTATCCGAAGTGATCGTCAATATTTGATTGTTGGTTAATTCCTAGTTTAGGGTGCTTCTTGGCGATTTTCCAAAAATCGCCAATTTGGCGCGTTTTCCCATCTTATCTCTGGGAGCCAAGATGCTCCCAAAGACACTACGGGAGAACGCACCCAAATTAGCGATAAATACACAAAATAATCAAATTGAAAAACATAAATATTAAAGTTGTAAACAACAAAAATTATTGTACCTACATAACTTGTTGAACAACTGATTTTTTATTTTATTTAAATAATCATATTCGTCGTCTCACAAATCTTAGTTTTTAATTTTTGTGGATACTATTTTAGAAGGGATTTTCTGTAATCTAAAACGAATTTTCTAAAATCTAAACACTAAACCATAAACCTAAAATCAAAACACTAATCATAAACCATTCAGGTAAAGCAATTTTCTGAAATCTAAAACAGATTGTCTGTACTCTAAAATTTTCTTTTAGCTGCAATCAGTCGTTCTTTCGTAATCCTCTCAAGAAAAAGAGATTTTTTTGAAATCTAAAATGAATTTTCTAAAATCTAATGCTAAAATTTTTCGTTAAGCCACAACCACACACCACGCAATTTAGAAAAATACGCTTACCTTCTCTCAAAATCTAATCCACAGTGATAAACGGAGGATTAAATCCACAAACACAATTAACGGAGTTAATTAGTTTATCCAAAAAAACGGATCCGAAAACATTTGTCGTTAACCCCTCTGAGTTTCCATAAGAAATGGCTTTTAGAAACCAATAGAATAATTCAAACCAACCGCCGCGCATGCGCTCCGTTAACACAAGCCCATCAAATCCTTCTCGAACCAAAACTAAATTATACCACATATCATTCTGCTCCCATACAAACACAGCTGCGCATGCGTAAATCAAAGAAACGACTTAACTCATGTAAAGTAGAGATGGGCGGTTCGACTCATTTTACTGATTCGAATCTCGACTCACTCACTACTTCGATGATTCGAATCCGTGATTCGAATCTTGAATCAATAAAACAACTAAAGAAATTTTCCCTCTCTCTGCGCCGAAAGCCGTACTATTTAAACACCCTTCACCCATTCATCGGGTTTCTTCTCCGCTGAGTTCTCGGGCAGTTAGCATCTCTCTCTCCTTGCTCCAGTAAAACTAGTGTTTAAACTGCCCGAAATGAAAATACAGGGGAGCTTCGTATGACCCCCTGGGCCTGTAAGATTAAAAGGTTAAGTTTGGTGTCAAAGTATTCGAAATTTTATGTATCGATGGGGGGCCCAGAGGGGGGGTCGAGAATCAATAAAAACGCGCTCCGATGGATAGTTTCCGAGATATACGTTAATTAATTATGGTAATTAGACTAATTAACCATGATTGAGGCTTAAAAGGACTGCAAACATGTAGAAATTGGCTCTGGGATGGTTTCCAGACTTTGGAGATGCCGTCGGAGGAGGCTAGTGTTTAAAATGCCCAAATTGAAAATATAGGGGAGCTTCGTATGACCCCCTGGGCCTGTAAGATTAAAAGGTTAAGTTTGGTGTCAAAGCATTCGAAATTTTAAGTATCGGTGGGGTGTTGAGTCTAGGGGGGGTCGAGAATCAATAAAAACGCGCTCCGGTGGATAGGTTCCGAGATATACGTTAATTAATTATGGTAATTAGACTAATAAACCATGGAGCTGTTTTTTCTGCGATGAGAGAAGAAGCTTTCCGAGAGAAAGCAGTAGCAAAAGCATCACAAGCTGGTATTGATCTCAGGATTTTCTTATCGCCGGCCTCGGAGGCGTAGCCAAGGGGGGGGGGTTAGGGGGGTCATAACCCCCCATGAGGAATTTTTTGCCATACAAAATGTATATTCTTCACTACATTATCATACACACGTATACATATATATGAGTTGCAGTAGTCATAACCCCCCCCCATAAAAAAATTCTGGCTACGCCCCTGGCCGGCCTGTATTTTTGCCCTTTATCGAATTCGAGATTTCACTGAAATGAAAATGGGACTATCGGATATTTGATGTTGAAATAAAACCGATATGTCGATTTTTGGCCCAGTCCTACTGAGGGGCTGCTGCCCCCCCCCAAAAAAAAATGGGACCCTTTACTTAGCTTACAATTGAACTTTATCTTTAAATTTGATACCCAGCCCACCCCGAAATAAAATCCTGGCTACGCCACTGTCAATAACACTAACTACGCCACTGCTTTAGGCCCTATTTTGTATTTCTCTGAATTACGAAAGAAAATAAAATCATTCCCCTTAAACGAAAAACAAGGTAAAAAAAAAAAAAAAACGAAATCTGCTGCAATAAAGCGAAATGTTATTTTGCTTACTACAAAGTCCTTTTGTGAGAGCGCTTAATACCGCCCCTGTATCCTTCATTAAAAGTGACAAGCACAATCCTAACTTTATTTCATTCTATTTCCCTTCACATGAAAATCCGCCACCATGTAAACTTAACGTTCCGTTTTTTTTTTTTTTTTTTTTTTTTTTTTGAGGGTGGGGGCAGGGGGACATATATTGAAGTTAAAAGTAGAAAAGGGATGTTTCATTAAATTTTAAACAAATATTAAATCAGTCAGACAAGTTGGAAGGAGGGATTTTCTTAATTTTTTTTTCGGGGGGGATATTGACCCCTCTTAGGAAGTAACTAGGCCCTTAGGAAGTAACGCCTATGCCACCCGCCAAAAGCAAACGATGTTCGACCCACTCCACACCCACAGACAGATAAAACTTTAAAATCCGACCACCAACCAAGAAATGAAACACCAAAGATTCGAAAAAAAAACTTCAATTAAATGAAACATCCTTTCAACTCTTTTCGACTCCTTTCGACTCTGAGTCGATAGAAGATTCGAAAAAACCCCTCCAATTAAATGAAACATCCTTTCAACTCTTTTCGGCTCCTTTCGACTCTGAGTCGATAGAAGATTCGAAAAACTAACGAATCTCAACGATAGTATACAATCACCGAAACAGAGCGAAACACTGAATCAGTAAAGATTCGTTGCTGCACCAACTCAGTGACCAACTCACCCACACCCACTCATTTACTGTTTCAAATCATCTATCGACTCAGAGTCGTAAAGAGTCGAAAGGAGCCGAAAGGAGTCGTAAAGAGTCGAAAAGAGTTGAAAGAGTAAGGGAAAATCCCTGGGAACGGCAAAGGGAAAATAAGTTTTTCTTCCCTTCGCACTTGGAATGTATTTCCCTTGAGGGCTTGAGATTCGAATCAGTAGAGAGTGAGTGTAAAGACTGAGCCACTCAGTACCAAGATTCGAATCACTGATTCGACTCATCGAATCATTGGCCATCTCTAATGTAAAGCATTACTAACAACATCGGCTAAAACGTCTCACAAGTGCTTACATGTACATATAGAATCGGTTTTGTAAAATTTAATTACTTTTTGTGTGAGGGGGGGCTGTGCCCCCCCTCAGCCCCCCCTTATCTTTTTAGTAGAGTAAATTTAATAATGTAAACAATAAGAGTCCCGTCAGTCAAAAACACGCGATACAGAAACAAAATGGCGGATTTCCACATGGTTGCCAGAACGCAAAATAAAGTCGCCAAGGTTACCACATTATACCTGTTATCGCCTTGTTGGCGAAGAAGCACCCTAAACTAGGATTCAGCCTTGATTGTTTACAGTGAAGAAGAGGCTTTGTACTTTGGAGATCGTGGATATTTGCAGACATATTTACATTTGTAAGGTAAAGTATTACGTCGTTTTATTTATTCATATGTTGCATCTTTACAATTTGTTTTAGCTTTTTATTTTATGTGTTGCATTATTAGCTCATAAAATATTGTAAATGATGGTGTTTTTTTAGCACTTGGCTAATTGTATGCGTTTTTTTTTTTTTTTTTTTTTTTTTTTAAATACACGTGAACAAAATTTGAATGAATGTTAAGATATTTGTGAAAGTGATAGTATTGTAATAAAATTAAATTTAATACGTTCTATCTTTTAAAGTGTTTTATTTACCTATTCCAGCCACTAATTTTACCAAATTTGTGTTGGTTAGACTATTATGGTACACACTACATTAAAAAAAAAAATGATATATCTACTTTAAGGGCCGAACTTCTTCACTTCGACCTCCATTGATCGATGCTAGATTATTTAAATGTATAATTAATGTAAATTCTGTGCCATGATGTATGCATTTGAGAGTTCCAAATATTTAATTTGTATTGAATATGACTATACATTGCTTATTATAACTGCAACTTTTCCTATAATGTGTTTATTTTTTGCTTATTTAGAAAAACTTGTATTGTTTTTTCACCTTATGATTTCTTCAATCATAAGGTGATTTTCTGTCATCCTACCTCATAAATAAAATTGTAAACAGTCCAACAGTGTTAGAAATTTTCTCCCACATTTAAAGAAAATTAATACAATTTTACTAATTAGTAGTAGTATTTACTGATTAATAAAACCATAAATTTTCGAATTAAGCATCTTTGACATTATTAATCAGTAAAGCCAATGCAGTCCATCTCTAATTTAGTTAGATTTATCTACATACTGCTTTTTTCTAAAAAAAGTTTGAATTGTTTTGTTTACATGCTCAATTATCAGTTTATAAAATCAGATTTTATTTTCTTAATGGACAGCAATTTAAAATTCCATGCATTACCCGACTAAGTATGGGCACTGGGGTAGACATTGCTAATGAAGGTCACTTTCATATTGATACAAGCATATGTATTAACATGTATATAGTTTTTGTGCATACTGATCATATGTGTAATCCCAGGCTGGGCAAGGTCAACTCAGCCTTTCATCCATTGAGTGGGTCAATAAAATAAGGACTTAGGCTTGCTTGGGGTCAAACACTGTGGGTTTCGTGTCAGGCTGACCACCGGGCCTAGGTATATGGCATCCGCATCACAGAGTCCATGGTCATGAAGGCGCCGTTGAGCAGTGCAGGTCTTGTCCCTGCAGAGGGGCTGTTGTGCCAATGTTTGACTTTGACTTTATCATATATGTCCGCATATGTATCCTGCGTATTCATTTTTACCATAGACAATAGTGATTTGGGTCCCAGGGTCCCTAACCCCCCCCCCCCCCAACTTAGTTACGCCACTGCTTGGGTGACATGTCGTGTGGCATAGTATTAAATGTGTGGCTTCTTTTGAATTCTGCATCCAGTGTGTTGCTACTATTTTGCACTGTGAATTTATAAATTGTATCCCCTTCTCTGTCTGAAATTATCAGATTAGTTAGCACAAGCTGTATGTCATGCAGATATAAGGTTTATTTATTCACCGTTTATTTCATATCCCCCCTGCCCTCCGAAAATTTTTCCTGGTTGCCCTCTTGAAGTGACAATTTGTTTACATTTTTAGTTTCCTTTAATATTGTAGTCTGTTTTTCTTTTTAGGAATATGATCGATACAGTTCATATATTTTTATGCCTAATGAGTGCTCGTACAATTTTGCTGTACATTTGAAGCAGCAGCATTGTACTTGTACTTTTTCGGCTTGTAAAATAGGATGAAGTTATCTGCCCAGTTTTATAAGCTGCAAGAGTAACAGAAATCTCTGCAGGTAAGTGCTGAAGATAGGCGGCAATGTGAACCCTTTGTGTGAGTATCATGATTAATTAAAACAAATTTATTAATGTATTATATGTATTTGTAATTAAAAAAATGAAAACATTCCAACAAGTTTTAATTTCTTAAATGTCTCTTAGAGAAATGCTAAAAACAATGATCACTATTGTCCAATTGCAATGACACACAAGTATAGTCAACAACCAGTGTTCATCCTCAGGGCCTGATTAACACTTTCTGATACTATAGGCCTGCTGTTATTTTGCCCCCCCCCCACACACACACACCTATTCCTATCACATTCCACAAGTATAAATAATAAATATTGTAGTTTTGAGGCACGGGCCTTATGGGCCTATTCGGTAATCAGGTTCTGTTCATCCTAGGTGTTTCTCGAAGGGCGCTGTGCCCTCCCCGCCCTACTTGCACTTTGAAAAAAAAATTGGTGCCATTTAGCCACTCAAAAACAGTACGCTGCCTGCAGCTCTTCTTGCCCCAATTTCATTCATAGCGCCATCCTCTCCTCTCTGTTTATATTTATTGCATTGCGGCATCCCTTTCCTTTTTGCTGATAGTCAGCACCTTACAGATTCTTATATTCGTATAGTGCCTCTTTATATTCTGACATGCCCTTGAAAGCTTAAATTGCCCTTTTTTAAGGACTATCATCCTGTCCCTTTTTCATCCTAGGATGACCTCTGCGACAATAAAATGTAAACCTGTCATGAAGACCTATTCATTTTGTCAAACAGAGCAAACCACTGATGTAAGGTCTGTGGAGCAAACTACCTCATCCCTCCTCTCTATAGAACCAACCTACTATTCATTAAAACAGATATACAATTCTGTTCATAGCCAGATTGAAACACACTTGTATTTTTGTTGAAATAATGGAACAGCTTAATATTGCCCACCTGCCATTTTTGGTGCCATTTGTTTTTCGCCAAACTGGTGCCAGTGCCAAGTACCGTGTTTTGTTAAAGGTTTACCTTTCAAACTCTTGACGAAACTCTTGAGTTCCAGAATAGGGGCTATCTTTTTTCTAGACACAAAAACATATCGCACTTTTATCCACAGTTACTATGATATTATTATCCAAGAGCATGTAAAAGTATATGGATGTCATTTATCATAGCTTCCCTTTTTTTTTTTTTTTTACATTTTGCCAATTTTAAATTATTACTTTTTTTCCCCCTACAGGAACCTTTTTATAAAAATACAAACAAAAAATATCAGCAGAACAGAAAACTTCAGAAAAGTCAGTATAAAACTCCCTAAACCTTATAATTAAAATTCTCCCAATTGATATCCCTTATTACCTCCAAAAAGTCATTGCACAAATAAATTTTCCCATCATAAAAGGTGTATTCAAAAAACTTTACAACTTAAATTCTCAATGCAACTCTGGCTTGAAAACGGCAGCCATCTTGTTTCTAATCAGAAAATCTTTGACAGTAACATATTTAAACATAATTCCTCGTATACTCATACATGAGATATCTATTTGCAACTCCGCTCCGCACTTTCCCCAAAACTTGAAAACTCAAACTAAAAATGCCTAAATCATAAAAGCTTACCTTTTAACTTCTCGGTGCAAGTCCTAATTACAAAATGGTGGGCATCTTGTTTCTAAACGCAACACCGTCGACAATAACAACATATTTACTAGGCAAGTTGGAGTGTTTAGGCTGATTAATTTTTTATTTTGTTTCCCAGCTCTGGAATTTTTTGCATAGTTGGTAAAAAATAAAAAATTAATTAGACTAAACACTCTAACTTGTCTAATAACTTGAAAGGTTGATAGAATCACTTTCTAAAAATATGTGTAATTTCCGCGGCATAATGGAGTTGTCGCGAATTAATTGTTTCATCTATTCCATCTGTGGTTTGCTGAAGATGATAAATGCCAACCATTCTAATGCGAGAAATTTCATCTGGAAATCGTCCCAGAGTAGCTCAGTGGTACAGCACACCACTGCCCCCCCCCCCCAACTTGCCTAATAACTTGAAAGGTTGATAGAATCACTTTCTAAAATAACAACATATTTAAACATAATTCCACATGAACTCATACATAAAATATCTATTTGTAACTCTTGGCTTTCCCAAGCTCTTTCACTAATTTGAAAAATCAACACTTATACTCTTTATGTTCCTTTAAAATGCATTTACTTTAACCTTCACAACACTAACTCGTTTTCAATAAACCATAGTAAAGCACATGTTTAACATGGCTGATCCACACTTCAGATGCTACTCCCTTCAATTTTGAAAACATAAATGATTTAATTCCCGAAAAAACAGCACTGTAATCAACGCTCTCTCATTAGCCAATTATAACTCTCTTAGTTGGACCTGGAAGCATAAATGTGAACTCATAATTTGGGTTGCTACATTTGACAATTTATCACCAGGCTTGGCGATGTCTTTTGGCGAGAAATTTGGGTGGGTGATACTAAAGGCTTGCCGAAGTGATGAAAAATAAATGAAAATCTCTGAGTTTGAACTCATTGCTCATAGGCTCGGGTTTAATGGAAAAGCAGTTCTTGGAAGGGAGTAAATCTGATCCCCCCATCTGGCTACATCCTAATGGACCCCACTGAAAAAAAATTCTGACTGTATTGCTGAAACTAACACATTTTTCTGAGATGCTATAATTCAGGGGCAACAGTTTGGTTGTGAGTGTGAAAAATATTGGTGTGTTAAATACGTTGATTTTTACTTTCGGCAAAAAATTTACAGTCTGTATTATCCAGGAGAAATAAATTTTGATTGAATTAAAAACATTGTTCATTATTACTTGCAAAGAATGCATTTAAGATTTTTGTCCAGTATGGCAAAATGCTTAGAATGGGTCCTGATAATATTCACTCTTGCTTATCGACAGTAAAATATTTCGATATACTATATATATATTTGTACTTATGCTCACTTTTACAAAATCTGATATTCTTGATAATATTTCACTTACTGAAGACCGTTGTATTAAAATGAATTTTTGTCTAAAATTTAAAATGGTTGTATAAAAACAAATATAATTTATACTGTACATTTCAAACAAAATACAGTCAACTCTCTTTATAACGAAACACGATATAACGAAGAAGGATTTCTTATTTAGTTGGTCTAATGTTAAAATATAGGAGATTTAAAACCTTATAGCGAAATCATTATAACGAATTTTACTTTATAGTGAAATAAAATTAGTTTGAAATTGAGTTTAGTCGACTTATTAATTTGGCAAAAAATAAAATGGTTGATGTGCAATTTTGGGGGGAGATGATTATAACGCTTGCTGCAATTTATCGTAATTTTATCGTCTGCTCCTTGGATTATGAATACACCTCAGAATAAGTTTTTGAAATTTTCATTCCGTTGGAATTGTGCATTTTTCTGCGCAGCTTTTCTCCATCTATTACTTCCTTGTACGTAGAATAAGGAAGTAATGTGATCCCGAAAAATTTTGGGGGCCAAATTTCGACAAAAAAACCGATTTTGACTACCTCTAAATTGAATTAAAAAATTTTTTTCGATGCATCTCATCGTAGGCTATCATGCACGATCATATTAATGCGTCTGCAACTCATTTTGACCAGCGGCGAGTCTATTGTGGCCAGTTTTTCCATGCTGTCTGTACGTACGTATGTATGTAACTCGCATATCTCAAAAACTATTGGTCGTAGAATGTTGAGATTTGATATTTAGGATTGTTCTATGATCTAGTTGTGCACCTCCCCTTTTGGTGACAATCGAATGAATAGTTTATGTACAGGACCGCCCAAAAGATTCGAAATACATTACGCTCTATGGGCCGAAATTCATTAAACTCGCCTAACTCAAAAGCTATTAAGCGTAGAATGTCGAAACTTCATATTTTGGATATTTGTAACATCTAGTTGTGCACCTCCCCTTTTGGTTCCATTCGACTGGATAGTTTATCTACAGGACTGCCCAAAACATTCTAAATACATTACGCTCTATGGGCCGAAATTCATCAAAGCGTTTTTTAGAGGTATTGGGCTATTTCAAACGACACTGAAGTGATATATGCTGTAAAGAGTTAGAAAATGAATTTCTCCATTAGAAAAAGTGTCTTTATCATTTATAGTTCAGCTACAGGAACACTCAAAAGATTTCCAATACATTACGGTCAATGGCAATTTTAGGGGCATTCATCCATTTCAAGCACAATGCCGTCCTACCACATAAGTTAGGTAATGGTCCGACCATGGTCACGTGACTCCCTCAAGAACTATCCAAAAGTCACCAAGCTTGGCGACTTTTGGTGTATGCATATTTTTGGTGTGTGCATATTTAACTCTCAAATCTCAAAAAATATTATGAAATTTCATATATAAGATTGTTGTAACATCTAGTTGTGCATCTCGATTTTTGGTTCCAATCTACTGGAGAGTTTATTTACTGAACCACCGAAAAGAATTTCAGTACTTTAATGTCTATGGACATCTTCAATATAATACAACTGTAGACGGTCATTGTTTGGTACATGCCCAAAATCTCGCCGTCTGTCCTCGGCCTTGGCGAGTTTTGGCAAAATATCGCCAAATTTGGCGATATTCAGTTATTTGGTTAATGCCCAAAGTATCGCCATTTGTTATCATTCTTGGCGAAATATCGCCATATTTGGCGATAATCTGGCATTGTTTGGTTCATGCTTAAAATCTCGCCAAATGTCGTAGAAATTGACGAGTTTCGCCGAAATATCGCCAAATTAGGCGCCAAAAATTATTTCGTATTTTGTATAACTGTAAAACTTTAACCCGTAGAATTTTGAACTTTTGTATTTAGAACTATTGTCAGTGGTGGGAAAAACTACTTTTTTTTTGTAGCGCGCTACAACTACCGCTACTTTTCGAAAAATGTAGTTAACTACAACTACAACTACTTTTTGACAAATGTAGTTAGCTACACTACTTTTGAAATGTAGTCGCTACTTCGCTACTTTTTCGCTACTTTTAGGAGACAATTTTGCTAACAGATTCAATTTGCATTACATTCATATTTAAGGATATTTATATCCTAATTAGAGAAAACTATCGATATCTAAAGCCTTGGTTTTCTACTCGCGTCCAGCGTGATTGACCTCAGCGGGTGTCTCTCGCGTCCAAAGAACGCGTCTATTAAAAGGTGGTTTCCTTGTAGCGTTGATAAGGTGACCAAATGTCCCCATTTTCCGGGGACAGTCCCCATTTTCAGGACGTTTTTCAAATTGTCCCCAGAATGTAAAAATGGAACTGGGGACAATTTTTTAATTATTGCATTGTTTTACAACTAAATTACTGTTCATTATTGCATTAATTATAAATGTCCCCAGTTTTGGTGTCAGAATCGGGGACATGTCCCCGATTCTGACTACAAAAATCTGTTCACCTTAAGCGTTGAGCGCCGCAGATTTGGTGGACGCACGAAAGACCCCGGGCACCTTTTCGCCTTTAATTAGAAAAAACTATTGCTTTAATAAACAACTATCAGGCGAGTATTTGAGCAGGGGGGGGGCGGGTTCGGGGGGCCCTCCGAAAATGTAAAGCAATTATTAAAAAGGAGCTATTTTGAAACATTTCTTTTAACTTACAACAATAAAGTTTAAAATACCGAATCGTCCCCCTCCCCCCGAAATGGAAGCCTATATATACGCTACTGGCAACTACTGCTAATTATTGAAGCATTGCTGAAACTAATTAAGTTTTAATACCTCTATGATAAAAATAAATTGGGAAAGTGATCTCTGAAAGCATGAGAAAAATCATGAGAACTAAAAAAGTTTTAAAAAATATAATAATAAAATGGATGTCTGAACGGGAAAAAAAGGCCAGTTTTGAGACCCCTTTCATGTTGTACAAACATTCTAGTTTCTTGAGCACAAATCAAAATTAATGAGTATAAAGGCCTTTTTTCATGACTTACCAAATTAGTGATTTATGACGAATGACCCGTGTGAACCATGTAATATTGTATAATTGTTTTAATTGAAAACATCACATATGATATGCATATTATAAAATAATGAAAACAATTACTAATTAAATTCATGATATATCTATTTGAAACATTGCATTAAAAAAATCCTCTATATATGTTAAAGAAATTTTAAAAGTTATTATCATCAACACAACTTTTTCTTTGTGTTAGGTATAAAAGAATTTTATAGAATCATATTGTTATTTTAAGGCTAAGGAGAGATAAGTCTCTAAGGATTTTACAAACTATTAATTATTAATAGACATTCTCATATTTTCGTATTAAATTCTGAAAATTATTACACAAAAACCTAATAATTTAAATATAATAGACACTTTAAAATTTTAACGAAAGAAAGCAGAATTTCAACATATTCATGGGAGACTGCCATGCCTCTAGTATAAAATAAGAACCACATAAATTTATTCAAAAACATGTTTATTAATTTTTAACAAGAGCTGGATCTCAAAATTGTTATCTGCCAAACATGATCGCCGAGGAGAAAATACGTCCGATGCAATCGCAAACAATCTTTCTACAGATGCACTGGACGGCACGCCAGTGTTAGTTTTTTTGAAGGCTTCTTTCATATACGTGTACGCCGAAAGCGAAGATACGGGTTTAATTGGCTCTGACAAGAACCTTGTAAGTTCTTCCTCGTAACTATTTCGAGTGCATGCGAAAGAGAAATTAAAAAAAACAGAAAAGTCATCATCCATGGGCTGATCCTCGATACTGATATCTGAAGTTGTCGGAAACATATTCTGGAGGTATTCTTCCATCCATTTTTTTGGCTTCGGTCTTCCTCTCCTCCTCAATCCAGAATAGTTTGAATCTGGGATGGAAACAAGCTGAGAGAACAGTTTCTCTGTCCCACAGCAAATGACTAAATCTCGTTTCCACCTGACAACTGAAGATTTTGCGCCCCCTCCTATTTTTTAAAAATGCAACTAGGTAGCTTTCATATACAATTTGGCGCCCCTTGGCCGATGCTGCGCCCGGGTACAGTTGACCTTCCTTGCTCCCCCGTAGCCAGGGACGGCCCGACACGGTAAGCAAGGCATCGGAGCGCCATATTCGAACTAAAAAACTAAGGAAAACATAATCTGGAGCATAACACGGGGCTTCTTTACGTTTGCAGGGAGGCTCCACGTACCCTAGGTCAGCTCTTGCACCTAGCTACGCCACACATTTAGCTATAAAAGCTTTCAGGTGTTAAAATGAGGATTTCAACTTCAATAATATACGGACTGTCAAATATGCATGGTGCTCTGAAACTCATTGGCAAAAAGTTAAAGAGTGGTAAAGGTAAATAAGACGGTTATGAATCACGTAACAATGTAGGGTTTGATAAGTCGTCCTCGAGTATCTGTTAATAATTTATTTTTTCACAGAAAGTTCACTAAAATTCACTATTAACATGATTGATTATTACTGTACATTGACTAAAAGATTTATTATTAAACAATTATTAACGGGTAAATGAAACCATTTCCGACATCCACAGTGCTATATTATTCTGAACAGCCTTGGTAGAGATGGCGCCCGGTGCGGTCGCACCGTTCGCTCTACCTTAGGACCGGATCTGAAAACTGTCACTACAAACGAAGAACACTGTAACCGAGGTCAGCAATATTTTTAGCCCCTGAAATAATATCTTGGATGCATAAGCTTATACCTTTTGTCCCTTTTCAACAAACTCAAAAAAGATAAGGTTATCAACTCGTCAAAAAGAAAAAAAAATGTGTACAATTTCTACATATTTACTTTCTTTTTTTCAGTTTCAGGTTCCACGAAAAATGTACTAATCAGTTTTTACGCTTCTTTGAGACAAAAAACATTCCGAGTTGTAGAACATAATCATGTGATTAATTAATGTTTGAAAAGCTACAATGCTGCAGAACTGTAATTACTCTTGTGGCAGTTGAACACACCACCAGGACACTGGGATAATAAAGAGTGCCCAAACTCAAAAAAGTGCACTGTAACGTCGAAAAATGACCAAACCTTAATATAAATAAACTTAGTAAAACTAAGCATAAATAAAATTGTTGTTCAATGCATCGATCATAAAGAGGAGGCTAAGAGAAAATTAAAAATGTCGGTGACTCTTCCAGAAGCGGTCTCGATGCTTTCAAGAACATTCCTGTGAGAAAACCGTAAGTTTTTCTCACGCTTCGTAGTTTTCCGTAGATGGTGAGTGAGGGGATGGGGGAGGGGGCTCGCTAATTGCGAGGACTGACTATATATCATGTTAGATTTGAAAGGATATCGCCTAAAAGGAAGTTCACGGAATACTGGACACTGAATGATTGGCAATCATCCTGGCAAGTGGACACTACACTGTATTTATGGGTGCAATAAAAAAAAAAAAAAAAAGATCAAAGAAAATTAATGATGTTACAAAAGCATACAATTTACAGATATGTAAAATTCCTTTTTGAAAGCAAAAAATACTCATTTTTATGTTGATTTATGTTGCAAACACGCAATAGCAGTCAAAAATATGCAGACCCTGATCAGACATAGAAGGGGCCCCGGGCAAAAAAAAAGGTTGTTTTGGGCCCCTATACTATTACAGACATTTTAACTTATTTGTGATCGTTTTCTATTTTCCCAGTATAAAAATAAAACATTTTTAAATAATTCTAAAATTAAATTAAAAATTACCCATGTATTTATACTCATTTAGAACAAGACTATGCATTTAAAATTGATTTTAATATTTTTTTAATCCATTTGTATTATTAGCGTATGTGTGCGCTGAGTTCCACCTGCCATAAAATTTTCTTTTCTTCATCATAATATTAAAAAAAATGCTAACTAATGGATATTTTGTGATAAGTACATATGGCCATAAATTTTCAATAACGTCTTTAATTTCTATTTTATTGATCTAGTCTTAGAAACCATTATCATTGTGTTAGAAAGAAGAACAGAAAATAAGTCTCGAAGCCTTTTTATTGTTACACAATTATGATATAGATAAAGGAAATTTAGCTTAATAAAAATTATTATTGCAGCATATATAAATTTAATATACAATAAATGGAGAGATTTGCGAGGCCTTTATTTTTCAGGAGCTCACGGGCCCACACGCCCGTGAGATAATGAGACTCTCGAGGCCCCATCAAAATAACCTCTGTTCAACTTTGGACTTCTCTTTCCTTCCTTTTTTGTCCTCTTTATGGCAGATTGGTGATTCTACAAATAATAATGAGAACGATAAAAAGAAAAAAGATGCACAATGTCAGGCTTCCGCTTCAGGCAAAGCAAACCCCCTCCCCCCCCCTCGTGTGCGAATTTCTTTGTTTCCATTCTGGAGATATACAGGAGGCTTTCATAGATGGCGAGTAATTCAGCAGTAAAGATGGAGAAAAACACAGGCAGAGTATAGCTGCAGGTACGATTACTACCCACGAAGACAAAGCCTACGTGATTTCCACTTTTGGAGCCGTCAGTATATATATCTATGTGTGCGTGTATCCCCTGGGAGGGGGGGCGGGGGAGAGATTGGGTGTCTTTCAAGCATCAGTTTCAGTTATGCTTGGAGTCAGAAGAGAAAGAAATTGCACCACGGGATCAATCGCCGGAAATGATGACACGGCAAAAGTAGCTTCCAAAATTCGCTACAAACTACTGTTTTTTTATAGCGCGCTACACGCTACACTACTTTTTTAAAAAAGTAGCGCGCTACACTACAAACTACAAAAAAAAGTAGCGGCTACTGTAGTTTCACTACAAGTAGCGCGCTACTCCCCAGCCCTGACTATTGTAATATCTAACAGTTTTCAATATCTTTTTTGACAGCAATCAACTGAGAATTTATTTACAGGGTTTGCCAAATGACTTTAAATACATTGAGGTGTATGAATGCATTCAATTCATTGAAAGCCTGTGGTCAATGACTACTTTGGCTATCCCCAAAATCTCGCAGACTATCTCGAGTTTGTCGGCTTTTGGTGAAATATCGCCCAATAAAGTGTCAGAAGGAAATCTTTCAAATTGAACTCAGCTTGGCGATATCGAAATATTTGGCTAGAAATCGCTAAATCTTACTATTATTGATATTTTATCTCTTTCAAACAAATAAGTTTAGAGGAAGTGCGTCGAAAATATTTTTGTTCTAATAGACGTGCAAGGAAGTCATGTGTTGGACACATCAGATTTTTTTTAATGTAATACATCCAGAAAAAGAATGTTAGAAATATCAATTTTAATTTTGTTTAATCACCTCATGAATAATGACAAACTTTCCAACTTAATGAAATAAAAACCAAAATAGGTAAGACCCACAGATTATAATACGCTTTTAATATATAGCACTTTAGAGCGTATTTAAAATCTGAAAGTGTTTCAGATTTTTTTTTTTTCCCTTTCCGTTTTTTGATAAAGGCCAATATATCCAGAAGCTCTTCAGAATTAGTATACGATGAAAATAATTTGTTCCTGTTTGTAGGTTTTTATCATTTAACCATTTTATTTGTGTAACCAGGGGCAGCCCAACATAGTAAGCATCGCATCTGGGCGCTGGCTTCGAAGGGGCGTCATTTAGAACTCAAAAACTAAGTAGAACGTAAAAGGGGGACATCATTTTTATATTAGCAGGGGGCGACACTTACCATAGGGCTGCTCCTATTTGTAACCATCTTAATTTTAAATTCCATTCATAATCAGAGATTTCAGGGCCAAGGAAGACGGTGAGGAACATGAAATCGTTGATTCGTCATCTTACTTAATAAATCTTGGTTCTCTTCGAACCAAGATTTATTACGATGACGAACCAACTGGTTGCTGGAGGCGGCTAGTAACTTGTATAAAACTAAAAGATATTGCTTACCTTTTGTGATTACCTCGAACATTGTATACTTCGGCAAGTTATCTCCACTTAGTGAGGTAGCACACTTCACTGGCAATTAGAGATTTGTTTTTAGAGTATCCAACAGATTTATTTGAGAAGGCAGAGATATGAATATTTCTGTCATTCCCAAAAAATCAGTTAGCATATTACTCTTAAAACTATACGGCTGAAATCCATAAAAGCACAGACTCAATCCTGTAATTTAGTAATTATTTTCATTCGAAGTATTTAAAAATTTATTTTTGATAAAGCAACATGAAGAGGAGCAAATAAATAGATAAACTATATATTATAATATATTTGTATCTAACCAGTCATGAGATGTGGAAAAAAAAAAGAGTTCACACACATACACACGCAAAAAAAAAAAAAAAAAAAAAAAAAAAAAATGCACTAGTACACTAGGGATTTATTTTATTTTTTTTAATCTGAAAAGGAGTTCATAAGAAGAATCTTGGGAATCTGTTTCAACAAAATATTATACTATTAGTCGACTACATAAGAGGTGCTTATCAATATTTTTAAATTATAGAAGGTGTTTACAAAAAATATAAAATCTTGAGATCCATTGTTAAAACATATCCAGTAAATTCTTAAAATCAGGGATTGTACATACATGTGTTACATGTAATAAATACATATATGTTAAAACATGTAATTCAATGAACTATTCAGCATTCTTGTATACAGGGCGATTCATAATTAGAGGGACGAGGTAGGTTATAACAAGACGGTCCAGAATCACACAGCGATGAGAGGTCGGAAACAGTCTTCTTGAACCTATTAATATCCCTTTGGAAGATATGTTGAAGTAACAGTGAAATTTCCGGCCAGGTTTTTTCAAAAACTATTGCATCTTTCACAAATTGCACTTGATAAAAATTTTTAATTCAGATTTTTTAAATTATTACATTGATGAAATTGTCAGTGGAGAGCCAATTCTTATGAAACTTGGCTAAGAAATTAGATTCCCCACAATTCAACACTTCTTCTAATGTGATTATTAACAGATACATGAAGAAGACATTTCTGATGCCGCATTGCTATGTGATTCTGAGCTATCTTTGTACATTCTACCCTTCCTAAATGTTTGTCCCTCTAATTTTGAATCACCCTGTATACCACCTGTGAGAAAATAGTGCTATAACACAAATGTTGTTCCTACGTTACTACTATCAATGAATAAAAAAAAAAAAAAAAAAAAAAAAAATGTAAATTATCTTAAGTTAGGAGACTTAAATTTCCAAATTATGTGGCTCTTGGTGTGTGCAATAGGATACAAATTTCTAAAGAAGTTAAGACCTATTGAACTGTTTTTGTGAGCAGTTAAATTTTTTACAAAACCAGCTTCTTGGAGTTTGCCTAATATTGTTGCAAGGATGTTGAGAAAGATATTCTTGCAAGTTATGCTATCTTAAATGATAAAATTAACAAATTAGCACATCTAGAAGACACGAAAAACTTAAATAATAAAGTTTTTAAAAAAATGCTTGAATATTATTATATAGATAGAAATAAATAATCAGGTAGTTTAATAAATTATCTAACATTTTGTGTAGTATGTTAATTAAACAAGATAATTTATAATATTTTAAATAACTTTAATAAATGTAGCACACAAAGTAAAACATGCTAACTTAAAATAAATCGTAAAGTTAGGTCAATAGTAAGATATACACAAAATATAAACACCTTATATCAACTGATGAAAATTATCCATTTATCAACTGATGAAAATTGAGCACTTTTACATGTACTAATTAAGTACAACATGTTATAGTAGTATATTTTTAAACACTAACATAGTAAATGTGGGATATCTTAATTAAAAGCACATTACAAGAAATCGTGTGGTTTAAAAAAAAAAGAAAATGCTATTGTGTGTGTGTGTGTGCAATGCACTCTGCATAACTGTGTATTATTCAGGAGTGTTAGAAAGAATATGAGCTGCAGTTCATGCATTTCAAAAGAGTATAATTAACATAAAGATGAAAAGAAACTATAAAACTTTAAACATACTCACCATAAAACTTTAACATTCCAACTCTAAGGAAAGCAAATTCAAATCGCAAATTTAATTTGCGAGTTTAATCTGTATACCTTTGTACATAAAAATTATCTTTACAAAACTGACTATTGAATTTATATCGTTATTGAAATGTTTTAAAAGACTTTTGCAAGTTCTTTTATTTCTATTCGATCTATTATATTGCATAGCAAGGCTTAAAAATCCACTTTCAGCCATCATGAGCTCACCGTTAAAATCAAAACGAACTCCCTAGCAGTGTTGCCAATCCAGAATCTCGTTTTTACCCTCATGTTGATCTGAAAATACCCTCAATTACCCTCAGCCTTAACGATAGTGGCGCCATCTACTGGTACATATAATAAATTATGATCAGAATACTAAGTTTTCTTTATTGATTAGCAAATTACACACACCTTTTCCTTTGTTTCAAGAAAAACAGAATAAAAATGCACTATATAAAAAAATCTTGAAAATTTGAAAATAAAATTTTAATTTTAATGTATATAAAATTTGATCCACATCTTTAGCTGAATTCTTAAAATTATTTCCTCCGTACATGCAGAAATTATCTTATCAAAATTATTCCTGTAAAAAAAAAAAAAAAAAAAAAAAAAAAAAAGTCTACAAAAATTTCTAATATTTCCACGTTAATTGTGCACCCCCTTCCCGGCGCCCTTGGTATTAGAATGCATAGTCAGGGTCTGCCATACTATGTCAGAAAACTAGGCGAATGCGTAGGGCGACACACCGAGAAGGACGTTCTAGCCAGGGGCGGACTTTTTTAAGTCCCGCTTACGGGTGGAAAAAAGCTATTTGCCTTATCTTTCAGTCAGAAAATTCAGCATGGTTCAAATACAATTTTGGCCGTTTCCAGTCATACTCCTCAGCCAGTCCACATCCTCCGCGACCTCATGAAATTCGTGTCGTTTTGAAAAATACCCTCCCCCATCTTCCCATTTCCGGAAAAATCCTTAACAATCAAATTTACAGGCCTCTACGACTCTGGTACTATATATATATGTATATAACATGTAGCTCAAACGGGCGTGAGAAATTCGAAACAGGACTAATCTCCGGCCCAGAAATTTTTTCCTCTCAATTCAAGAAAAGTCATTTCTATTCAACCCCCGCCACCCCGCCCCCCTCGTAAACCAAAGAGACACCTGAAACCTTCAACGAAGCACTTATCTTTATCAGCCGCCCGCATCTCCCCGAACTCTCCTTGACAACGTCATAAATTCGATCCCATCCCCTGATCCCCCCTTTTTGTATACAAGGGCGCGAACGTATATGTGTGTGTTGGGGAGGGGGGGGGGGGAGTAAAACAGGGAAAAGTGAAAATAACATGTGAAACACGGATTTCCATCATGTATGTTCGACTGGTTATCAAAAAATTACAAAATCAAAAATTTCAAAAACTCAAACTGTAATCACCCTCAAATACCCATTTTTTTAAATTACCCTCACAAATACCCTCAAGCTCAATAAATACCCTTTTTTCGGGTAAATACCCGCAATCTGGCAACACTGCTCCCTAGCTGCTAGCAGACAGGGTACAGCACAAAGCGGTAGACCTCTGATTGGTCTACATTCGATATAATCGATATCGCCTCTAAAAGTTGTTTTGGAGAAAATGATCGGGGTATGTTCTGACGTCAGAGATAATGATCATCATTTTCTGTGAGTTTGCATACGAGATAGTGATACGATCATTATTTTTTAGAAAATGATTGTATCATTATCACTTCATTAGTTGAGTTGTCTGCATAAGGGGGCTAGAATGGAGCGTAATAAATAGGATTCGTTTTACTTGACCAACAAACGGGGGAAGGAACGAGACAAAATTGAATGCGCCTGCGATTCACACTCGAGGCAGCCGAAAAAGATACTGTTCCTCTTTGACGGAATAGCTCGGGACAGCCGAAAATTGGACAGACTCATTCGACGGATATATTCGGGGCAGCCGGTTAAGGGGTTAAAATTTTTAAAGTCAATCTTCTAAGAGTTTCTGCCATGTCCGAGTGGATAAGGCACTCGAAATGGTAGACCGCTGATCGCACGGCTGTCGATTTAATGGTCTGGAGTTTTGGTCGGTTTTCTCCAAATGTAACGGAAATACACGTTAGAACCCCCCCCCCCAAAAAAAAAACACACTTTTTAGGCAGATACCCATCGTGCAAGTTTGACTTAATATACGCAATATATACTTCTAAGACAGCTCGTTTGGAGGCCACCTTCTGTATCTACTAATGTCCTATCTCACAAAGCCAAATTTTCCCTTACGCGAGAGGTCTGGGAACGCATTTCTCGTGTAAGTCAAGACTCTAAAGTAATGTGGCTCGGACAATGAAATATTTTGTTATTTTAATTCGATAATTACACAAAGAACTCGAAGCCATAAATTGGGTTGATAAGGCACTATGACGAAGATATTTTATACTATTTCAAATATAAATTTATACGGAATATTTGGACAGGTGGGTCTATTATAACCTGGGGGTAGTAATGACCATCTGAGATTTTAAAAAGCTTTGAAATTTAAATTTACAAAAATATTAATAACAAACAAAATACACATACTTAAGTACCGTGTTTACTCGCGTAACAGTCGCACTTTTTTGCCAATTTTTCAGAGTGAAAGTCTACGTGCAACTGTTATGCAGGGTAAAATTTACAACATGTTATTCTAACTAAAGCTATTTTTTCTACTTCAAAACGGGGGTGCGACTATTACGCGAGTAAACACGGAATTATGTATTTGTAATTATGTATTTCAAAAAAGAGATAAAAGAAAACAAATAAAATTTGATTTAGTAGATTAAATTATATTTATGGAAATGAAGCATACAATTTATGTAATTCTAAATACATACGGTGAAGGAAAATGCAGTTTTGTCCCCAAAGCTTGCGACGCCCATGGACCCAGTTGAATGTTTGAATATAAATACTCAGCTAAATCACAACCTAAAAAAATTCAAGTTTTGTCTTTCAGTGAGTTTTAGAATTTATCGTAAATTTAAATATTTTCCATATTATCTAAGTTTTCAGCTTCCATAACTGACGCTGCTCCTTAACATTTTCATTTCCATCTACAGATAAAATTTGGAAACATTTTTAACTAAGATTTGCGCAAAAGGTTTCAAAATCATCTAGAATGGAAATTTGATTCACCCCGTCCATTACGGGAAGCTGTCGCTCTAATGGTCGGGAATTTAGTGTGTTTCACTCCATATGTAACTCGAATGCGCCTTATAACCCCTTAAAAAGTTCCCACCCAAGGCATCCCCCCACGGCTGACAGCCTTCGTGTATCTTTGTCTCTTAACCACAGTAACCAAGAATCCATTATACTACTGCAGAAATACTGGCAGCCTTATTTTTCTAGAACTTAGGAACACATTTCGAAAATTCCCTTAAAGAATCTAATAAATACTACCTAAAAATGTTTTTACTACTTTTGGTTTCATATACAGTGGGAATCCAGAAACATTCCTAGACAAATATACTGTTTGTGTTTTAAACAGGAGTATGAAAGGCTTTTCTTTCCCTTTCCTGTTTACTTAAATTTAAAGATCACAAGAGATCCTAACACTTCTTCAGTGACACTACTACGTGTAATTCTAGTGCAGCTCATAAATTACATCAAGAGAGGGGGGGGGGAATGAAATCAGCAATTTTATGATTTTCATTTGCACATGCTATCTGAGCAATCTGTGGTGTTAAGATTAATTTAATGTCAGAATATAAAATGTATTTTTTGTATTTTGAAAATACAAAATACTATGAAAATATATTTTAAAATACATTCTCAAAATACTTTGTTTTTTGCAAGTGAAAATACAAAATACAAGATACAAATGTATTTTGAAAATACATGTATATTAACGATACTGCCAAACTCTGCAACTCACATACATGTATATCTGGGTGTGATAACGGAGTGAAGAATATACATTTTGTATGGGAAAAAAATCCTCATGGGGGGAGGGGGTTGTGCCCCCCTCTATCCTCCAGGGTTTTAAAAAACTTCCCTAAAAGACCCTCTTTAAATCAAATTTTAGTGTAACATGCAAGGTTTTTGACAAATTTTCATTTCTAAATGCTAAAACAGAAAAAAAAAAAAAAAAAAAACTTTTAAAGTAAAGTTTTAAAATTATTTAAAACTCACTTCTAAAAATGTAAAATATTTTTTTTAAATAACTGTGACTAAAATTAATTAGTTAATTAATTAAATAGCTTTGTTCCAATAGTTCTAATAATAATACTTTTACTATTATTGATATTGTATAGCGTATTGCCACTCACCAACTTTGATTAAACATATCTCTGAGCCTTTTTATGGGAAAGGCTGAAGTATTTTTGTAAGAGGGATGTATAAAAAGTAAAATTTTGTAATTAATTACCTCTGATTTCCTGAGAGTTTTATTCGATAATATAAAGTAACTTTGTAATTTATTCTATATGTCTATGATCAATATTGAAAGAAGAAACCCCTAGATCAGTGTTATTAGGATATCTCTACAATAGGGATCGGAAGTGATAATAATTTTTACCCTATATTAAACATTTTACTTCCAATGAAAGTTATCATGAAAGTTGTTTTGGTTTCATGGTTAAGGGATGTCTACACGAGGGCAGTCTGCTTTATTAAGGGATGCCTTGGGCGGGGGACTTCCTGAGGGGTTCTAACGCGTATTCGGGTTACATTTGGAGTAAACAATTGCTCGGTAGCCCAGAACTCTAAACCTACACACTTCAGCAGTTTACCAAATTGCCATGAATTTAGGAAAAATTAATTATGACGCAAAAGGTTATTAAAAAAATCTTTCTTTTTAAGCTTTATAAGATAAACTTATAAAGCCTTTTCTTTTTATAAAACTAGAAACTTTCAAAATAAACTTTAAAAAGAACTTCCTGAAATACTCAAGAATGACGATAAACAAAAAATTGGAACGATAAATTATCAAATATTGATCTTCATACCTGAATGTAAGACAATTAAAAAAAGGATGCAATAATCTATTTTAACAATCAATGTAACTTTATGTAAAGCTGTGAGAGTTACTTAATTATGAAAAAGGAAAACATTATTCACTTTATTTACCAAATAAAGCCTTTTTTGCATAAAATATTTTGCATTGCTTAAAATAAAGAAACAAAAGTTTTAAAGAAGCCCTATTATTCAAAAGCTTTAACTAGTACAACAGATTTGATATTGAAAATATTGTTTAACCAAGGGCATAAAAAACTAATTTTGTTTGAATTAAACAACCCTGACAGTGGACAATTTTTTTTACAACATTTTGTCAAGGGGAAGAATGGAGTTTCCTTCTACATTTTTAGCTGGATCGGTTAATACGACCCGACGAACAAATTTTTAAAATGAAAAGATTTTGAGACAAAGTTGGGGGACAAGTGCCCCCCTGTGTTCCCCCAATACTACGCCTATGCTTCATATGTATTATATGCTTAAGAAGACTTAATAACATTAGCTTTAAAAGATTGTTTAACAGAGTTTGAAATGAAGTTGGGGGGGGGGGAGCTCCCCCTGCACCCCCCCCCGAAACTGCTGCTATGATTCATATGTATTATACGCTTAGGAAAATCAAATAATAATAGTAAGGAAGAGTTTATCATTGCTTCCAGACCTACTGAAATTTTGGAGAGGTACAGGAAAGGTTTGCGGGGGCCACATATCGGATTTAAGAGCAGAAAAGGGAAGTTTTTTTTTACATTTTCAAGCAAATTTTTACTTAAAAAATTTTTTGTGATGAATTTTGAGGGGGGTGCACAGGGGGTAGGTGACCCCTTGTGCCCCCTCCCGACGCTTTCCCTATGGTTCATATTATTACGTGCTTAGGAAACTCGGAAACCCTAATAACAATAGCTTTCTCACTCCCAGATCTACTGAACATGAAAGTTTACCCCTTTATGCCAAAACAAAAGAAATTTGGCATAAAACACAATTAAATATATTCCTCATGCATATTACAAAACAAAGAATTTTATGTCCAATTTTTAGTAAAAATTAATCATTTGGGCGTTCTTACCGTTCGCGTTTTTTCAGTCCAAGTTTTTTCCCCACACCTGGCAAATTATAGCTGATCAGCCAACCCCCAAAAACTGTGAGAAAATCTAATCCTAACTATTAAAAACTCCATCCCTACTAACTAAAATGATAAAATAACCTCCCGTAACAACACTGAATTCCACTCACAAATCAATAAATTAATAGATATCGTATTCCTTCTCCAGTTCTACATCCAATGACGACATTCTCAAAAGCAATTTATCCCCAGATTTCTTCCTATAAGCTCTCATCCAAAGCACATATACGGTAAGCACGCTCACTTAATGTTAAAATCCTGCCGCGCCTATCGTCGCTACTAGCGCCACTTTCTTTCATAGCGAATGGAGTCTTAACTATTTCGGTAAACAAACCGGTTTTGGTTTCTGGTCGTCTGCTTGCTACCTTGAGTGAGCTATTGAAACGCGAACCGCGAACTTACGTTCGCGGTTCGCGTTTCAACAAATAACAAGTAATTTCCCTGATCTTTCTTCACTTTCAAACTTGAGACTTCCGCGGTAATAATATACTAATGAGCCTATTACATAAATAAAGATGACACTTCATTTTATAAGCTAAGAAAAATAATAAACTGTAATCTTGAAAAATTGAGCAACAATAGTGGTTTTTTTTTTTTTTCAAATTCATTTTTGTGCTAATTTTTAAATATCACCGATATTAAAAAGGCAATTATACTTTAGTTTCCAATTAAAAATATTTCTTTAAATAACTTAATTACTTATATTTTAAATAAAAAAATTCTTTAAATAACTTAGAAAAAAATCTAACAAATGGAATATAATGCAATTGCTTTTTTAATTACACTGCACTTTTAATGTATGATATTACATGTTGAAGGACGACCCCCCCCCCCCCAAATGTATTTATTATATTCAAATCGAAGATTGTAAATCCTACAGCTTTCAAACACACCTCAATGGAGAAAGAAGTAAGGATAATCAAGGAAAATTATGATTTTGAATCATACCTACAACAAATGTAGTCAAGTAACTGGTGAAATGTTTCTCCTGAAAATCATTTTAAATTTATATAATTGACTTAAACAGTTACATTAACTGGCCACATTATTTAATGTTATAGAAGGATTTCACATTTTATCATGCAAAAAGTGCATTAATAATGCTGCATCTCATTCCTCAACTTAACATTAGTTATCCACATTTATTTCCAGTCACGAGCCTTGTTAATAGTTGAGTACGCTGTGTGCCCTTATAAGTAAAGACAAGAGGAAAAATACAACCTGAAGACAATTATAGCTGATGAACCCTACTTCAGAATCTTATATCGGTATTCTTGATGAACCATACTTTAGGATCTTTGGAATTTTTAACCAACAATTATATGAGTAAAAGAGATAAATATAAAACAAAACTGCAGATTTATACTCATTCAAAAAGTACAGCACAGATAATCTTGACAAAAAGATATTTATTCACAGACATTTTTACATAAATAGGTGATGTCTAATACATACATATAACAAATTATTGATTTTGATTAAGATACATCAAAAAAAATTTAATTACCAACAAAGTCGACAAACAGATTTTTATAACAGAAAAAATTGTGCTTTATTATTATTGATAATGATAAAATATCAAAAAGACAGCATTTCCTAATAAAAAATTACACAGATGCATTTGGAAGTTAACACACAGCATATCAGAAAAATATACAATTTCCAGGATGACTCATATATGGGCGATTCCAGAATATTGTGTATGTGAATTTTGTGTTTGCGACTAACTTAAATACTGATGAAGGTGAACAGTTTTATTTTTAGTAAACAATATAACACTGCTTAAAAAAAAAAAAAAAAAACCTAATTTTTTCTTCTTCTTACTTATGATCTATTTGTTGCAGACATGATTTGCTCACAATACTGTAGAAACACACATGTACTATAATTATACACATACTAATACATAGACTATTATTCTAAGTTGTTCATGGCAATAGAAACATGGGTGGAAAACTAAAAATTGCATAATACTTTATGACTATTGCTAAATCACATAGTTTTGGGAAAAAAATACTAATGAGGATGGTATTGAAATGTTGCTCAATATAAGAGGATGTTATATCAAAATTGGATTAATTTAAGTATAAATTTTGAATTTCAAAATCTCCCCCAACCCCCCTTTTTTTTGTACTAAATTGGAACACAGGACCGGGATGAGATTGGAAAAAAGATAAAGAGTGATATACACAAGCAAAGTATTTGCAGGGGTGATTTTATTTGTATATACCATACATGTGAAACATGTTTTAATAAGTTAAACATCAGAACATGCTACATGATAAAAATATTACAGTTTATTTTTTCCGTAAGTATGCGAAAAAGAATATAAATCCCAATTGAATAATTTAAATTATATTTTCAGTTTGCAAAGTTTTAATGCATCATGAAGGGCATTTTACTTCGGTATACTCATTAACAAAACTTTGTCTGTGGAAATTTTTGCACATACTTCAAAATAAAATGAATATGCTGGAAATCTTGACAAAGAAAGGGAGGGGATACTCGTGTACTCTATCAGTGTCTTTCTCTGCACCCATAAACAATACTTTTTAATCATCATTAGACAGATAAACTGCACTGCTGACAAACACAATGCATTCATAAGTTGCTAGGAGATGATATATTCCTTTAATTTTATTTTTTCTCTTTTTGTGCCTGATGTTTTTGCCAAAGAGGAAAAATGGCCCAGCAGACAAGTACTTTCGATGTTTTACAGGTACAACTCTGACAACAATGAAATATGCTGGTGTAATATGTTTCAGAAAGGAAACTAACAGATTAAAATTTTTAAAAAATGTATACTTACCTAAGTACAAAAACATTTCGGAAATGGCTTCAAAATAACATACAGTTGTGTTACAACTGATAAAGGCTGTGTGAAACACTGAGCAGAAAAGAAGAACCATATTTTCCTTAATTTTATTTTTTCCCGTATATTCCCTTAATTTATTTTTTCTCTTCTTGTGCCTGATGAAAATGCCAAAGAGGAAATATGGCCCCGCAGACAGGTAATTTCGACTCTTTACATGAGAATCTTTGACAACAATAAAATATGCTGCTGGGTCATTCCATTTCAAATCAACCAGTAAATTCCAAAAATGTCACCCACCGTCTCGGATTTCTTTGAAAATTTTTATAAATGTAGCCATTAGTGTTCTAACTAACAATGTAAAATTTTACTTCAATATCTCTAATACTTTTTAAGATAAAAATTATTAAAATAATGCAAAAGTGGCCATAAATGGCGTTTTTGCATACACTTATTTTAATGGTGCTTTTTCAGATAAAAAATCATAACTTTCTTTATTTTCAATATATTAAATTGAAATTTATACCAAAATGGTCACAAAGGTTTGGAGATTATAGAAAAAATTAATTTGATAGTGCTGTTTAAAACTGGAATCCCCTAAAAATTCATAAACTTTGTTTTTTTTCAAAAAAATTTCATAAAAACAATAATTTTGCAAAAGCTGTTTCAGAAAAAGGCACAGCTCTTAACAAAGCAAACTATTTTTTTACTTACATGTAAATGCATAAAGTAAGATAATTTAAAATAAAAATGGTGGTATTTTGAGTCCTAATAGGTTAATTTAATTAAAAACCCAATATTTTGATGATTTTTCTTAAAATGTTATGCTGCATGCAAATGTTATTATAAAATAATTATTTAATTAATTAATTTTAAAAAGAACTTATTTTATTTAAAAGTTAATAATGAGTTAATTATTTTACTTAAAATTTAAATTATTTTGAAATAAATTTTTTTTAAACAAAATCGGAAATATATATAGTTAACATGCATCAAAATTTTTCTAGCTTTTTTTATTGTCAACTACAAATTAAACATTTTTCTTGAGATTCACCTATGTTTTGTAATGATACATTATAACATCTTCTAAAGCTTCTTGTTTTGAAATTTGTGACAGTTTCATCACTGCCAGTTGCCAGTAGATACTTTGTCACTGGTATCACTGACAGTTGATACTTTGTCATCAATCTCAGAAATAAATTTGTTTACGTTCTTCCTAGGAAAACTACATATTATTTTGTCCAGGAATCGATTTTTTCACAGTTCAGCAATTTGTTAATTACCTCAGATAAATTTAAATTAATGGTTCTTAAACATTTTTTTCTCTTTCTTTTATGGCACTTAAACAGGTCAAAACATGATGTTTGAAGTATTTCAAATTTATTCAAATAAAATAATTTGTGATGTTCACAAATATTAAGTAAAAGCTCAGATTGTACATTACTTCTCAAACTTATTAAGTTCAAGTCTGAAGGGCTTAATAATGCAGAACTTGATACAGTTTCTACTTGAATATAAGTCCTTTTATGGCATTCAGTTCCATTTTCTTAGCTAATACTAAAACACGTTTGGGAATGTTCTGCTGCCATATTAAATGGAACTGATATTCAGTACTATTAAAAAAAAAAAAAAAAAAAAAAACCCATTCTAATTTAAAGTCTTTCAATTAGATAAACAAAAATGGGCTTATATATAAAGCTGAATAATTTAGCTTTAGATTATTGGTTTAACTCTTTAAAATAATTTCAACAATCCCAGATAACATCAAAAACAATTCCAAATTACTCAAAGAACATCTTCACTTAATCAAAGAAAGGCAAAACTGATTCCAATTCTCAAAGCATCTGACCAAGGAAGAGATATTCACACCTGCAAACAAGAGGGTGACTCATTGGATGAGGGAGTGGACCCCACCCCTTTAAGGCCGCTTTCCACATCGAGAGGGAGCCGCTCGCAGCTTGGCCAATTATCACGTGTAAGCAATAAATTTTTCGCACTGCAGAGAAAGAGATACTCCGGACAAAAGGTAATTGGGGACCGTGGATAATATTGTAGTTTCACACCCTCTATTGTTTGGTAGAGGACAGCATATGTGTCACCCAATGTAAAGGCCTCTGCCGATAACCAGAGGCATTCTCTGCCGATAACCAACATGCACATGTCGCGGCTACAATGTATTTGAGGGGGTTTGGAAGCTGCGACTGGCAGCGACACATGGGATGTCATCTACCGAATAATAGATGGGGTGGAAACACAAGCGTAAAAACCGCAATATTATCCACGGTCCCCAATTACCTATTGTTCGAAGTATCTCCCCCTTTCTTCTGAGTGCGAAAAATTGATTGCTTACAAGTGATAATTGGACAAGCGACCTGCGACGGTCTCTGGATATCGGCAGAGGCCTTAAGACGTGGCCAAATATCCTCCTTCAAATACATTGTAGCCGCAGCCATAGGCGGCTGGTCCGGGGGTTGCCCCCCCCCCCGGAGATGTGTATATATATATATATATATGTATGTGTATATATATATATATGTATGTGTATATATATACATATACACATGTATGTGTATATATATACATATACACATGTATGTGTATATATATATATATATATATATGGAGATGTGTGTATATATATATATATATATATATATACACATATATATTTTTAACGGAGCATTTCCCTATACGCAGGATAAATCAAATTTAAAATGATGTATGTTTATAGTTAAACATACTTAAAAGAACTAGCTTACTTAAAAGCACATGCACATGAAGACTTTTCTTTCAAATCTACGACTTAACTGTTTTGCAGTTTTTAATTTATAACTATTTCACTCGCGGAACTTAATCTCTGAAGAATGTCGTTGGCAGGTATTATCCTCACCGTACAAAAAATTGCTAACAAAGTGTGTTCTACATAACTTTATTAGAAAAAAACAAAAGTTTTGAAGAAAAAATATCATTTAAATTTTATTACTCTGTAATTTGTTGATTTTGAAAATTTTGACTCGGCTATAAATTACGTCGACAATGCATCAGTTTATAGAAACTACGACATAAATTTGTCAATGAATAATTTTTTAAAGACCTATCATCTGATAAAAAACCTTGCATTACAATTTTTTCATGGGGCCACTCAAAATGTAGTAATGAAATGTGATAAGAGGGTCCTAGGAAAAGGGAGCAGAAACGTTTTTCCATACATGGTAGATTGTGAATTGTGTGTGATTAAGGCAAACCTGCGCGAGGGGTATCTGCCTAAGATGGAGGATGCCTTGGTAAGAGGACTTTCTAAGGGGTTCTAACACGTATTCACATTATATCTGGAGAAAACCTACCAAAACTCCCCGGGCCCCATACTTGAGGAGTAAAAATTCGAAAATTCCAGAAATTTCATTAATAAAAATTAAAAATATAAAGACGACCAAATAGACCGATAAATAAATATTTTTCAGACATTTTATTTTAAGAAGTTATTAATAGTAACTTTTTTATGGGTTGAAGGAAGGCGAATAATTTTTTAAAGACCTAAACATCCAATTAACACTAAACACGAGTCCGGCCCGGCCCATTAACAACAGATTTATAAATCCCGTACCCGGCCCGGCCCGTGCAGGTCTCTACTTTGAATTGGAAGGAGGGAGTCTTCGGTGGGCATCCGTTCTGATTTTCGATCACGATTCTCTTAGAGAAAGTCATTTAATCAATAATGACAGTAAAATTCAATTATAATAGGGCGATTTTACACACACCAAAAAAATAAAAATAAAAAAGCAGCTTTAGGGGTGCCCTCTACTTACATACTCTCATCTCTTTTGACCCCCCACTTTTTTGGTACACCAGCCGCCTATGGCCGCAGCAATCACTGGGTGTGGGCAATGGCCTTTACTATCTTACACTACTCAGTATCTCCCCCTGCATCTTCTCATATTACACCAGCTCCTTACCACACAACAAACAGAAAGCATGTGATCTGATCTAGTTACAGTCCAAAAGCCTGTTGACTGAAAAGAGACTACTGTCATAGTTCTTTTAAACTGATGTAAAAATAAACAAAATTATGATAAAAACAAAAGTTTTTAAAATTGTTTTAATTATAAATCAATATAAATTTTATTTATAAATAAATAATTGTTTTATATATAAACAATATACAGATATGCTTTCTTCATGCCTCAGGCAATTTACACCCCCCCCCCCCAAAAAAAAAGGTTTCCAACCATGCAGCACTTAAATTTAACTAAATTTCTTTTTCTGCATGTTTCATTACTGTTAGAATAACTGTTCCTAAAAGTGCATAGTACAACTTCTGAAGAGATATTAAAAAATCTCTGAATCTCTAAATTAGGATAACTTAATTGCATAAAAATAACTTAAAAAGTTGCATCATTTCTGGGGGGGGGGGGGGAAAAAAACACCCAGCCTGTTTCCACTTTTTCTCCCCAACCCCCATTTTTTTTATTATTTGTTATTGACACACTCTCTCTTTTTCCTTTTTGCTTGAACTGATTAAAAAAATACTAATTTAAACATTAATAAACTATTTTAACTTGATTTCCTATGACACACAATTAAATACAAATAAATACCAAGTTTTTAACTGACAGGTGAGGAGATTCCCATTATAAACAAAGCATTGTCAACATTAAAAATAAATAAAATTAACAGTTATATTACTGATCTAAAATAAGTCAGAATGAGTGTAATTCGACTTGTAGTTGACAGAAAAAAAAAAAAAAAAAAAAAAGAAAAACTTCCAAGTTTTGACACATATTTACTATATGTATAATCAGATTTTGTTTAAAAAGTTTTATATTTTAAAAATAAAAAAATTAAATTTTAAGTAAAATAATTTTAACTCGTTATTAACTTTTAAATAAAATAGGCACCTTTTTAAATTAAATAAATAAAAAATTATTTTATAATAACATTTGCATGCAGCATAACATTTTAAGAAAAATCATCAAAATATTTGGTTTTTAATTTAATTAGCCTATTAGGACTCAAAATACCACCGTTTTTATTTTAAATTATCTTACTTTATGCATTTACATGTAAGTAAAAAAATAGTTTGCTTTGTTAAGAGCTGTGCCTTTTTCTGAAACAGCTTTTGCAAAATTATTGTTTTTATGAAATTTTTTTGAAGAAAAACAAGGTTTATGAATTTTGGGGGGGTTCCAGTTTTAAACAGCACTATCAAATTAATTTTTTCTATAATCTCCAAACCTTTGTGACCATTTTGGTATAAATTTCAATTTAATATATTGAAAAAAAAGAAAGTTATGATTTTTTAACTGAGAAAGCACCATTAAAATAAGTGTATGCAAAAACGCCATTTATGGTCACTTTCCTATTATTTTAATAATTTTTATCTTAAAAAGTATTAGAGATATTGAAGTAAAATTTTACATTGTTAGTTAGAACACTAATGGCTACATTTATAAAAATTTTCAAAGAAATCCGAGACTGTGGGTGACATGGCCTGGTTGATTTGAAATGGAATGACCCTGCTGTAATATGTTTCAGAAATGAAACTAACAGATTAAAATTTTTTTTTGAACTGTATACTTACCTAAGTACAAAAAATTTCGGAAATGGCTTCAAAATAACATACAGTTACAAATGATAAAGGCTGTGTGAAACGCTGAGCAGAAATAAAGAACCATATTTTCCTTAATTTTATTTTTTCCCGTATATTCCCTTAATTTATTTTTTCTCTTCTTGTGCCTGATGAAAATGCCAAAGAGGAAATATGGCCCCGCAAACAGGTAATTTCGACTCTTTACATGTAGAACTTTGAAAACAAAGAAATATGCTGCGGTAATGTTTCAGAAAGGAAAATAACAGATTAAAATTTTTTAAAAATATATACTTACCTAAGTACAAAAACATTTGGCTTCAAAATAACATACAGTTAAAAATGATAAAGGCTGTGTGAAACACAGAGCAGAAATGAAGAACCATATTTTGGAATTGCAGAAAGGTCTAACGATGACATCAATACAAGTTCTTGACAAGACTTACACAATAATTCAGAGACTGTTTTTAAAAACATATACATTTACAAATGATAAAGGCTGGGTGGAACACAATGCAGGAAGAGACAACTTGCTTCTGGAATTCAAAGAATTAGATACCGGTGAAGGCGGACTAACTTTGTTGAGGTGGTTCGCAAACTTTCTAGGGAACAGGAAAGACCAGGAGCTTTCATCAGATATTGTAGAAAGGCATAAAGACGGCATCAATACAAGTTTTTGAGAAGACTTGCACAAATAATGAGGTTCTGTTTTCAAATAAGGCATATTTACAAATGATAATGGCTGGCTCAAAAACAATGCAGAAATAGAGAACTTGCTTCTGGAATTCAAAGCAGGAGCAAAAAATGAAGGCGAAGGCAGACTACTTTGTTGAGGATGTTTGCAAACTTAAGACCAAGAACTTTCATCAGATACTGCAGAAAAGCATAAAGACGACATCAACACTAGTTTTTGAGAAGACTTGCACAAATAATGAGGTACTGTTTTCAAATAAGGCATATTTAAAAATGATAATGGCTGGCTTAAATACAATGCAGAAATAGGGAACTTGCTTCTTGAGTTCAAAAACAGATATCCGTGAAGGAAGACCAACTTTGTCCAGGATGTTCGCAAAGTTTCTGGGGAACAGTGATGAACAGGAACTTCCATGAGATATTGCAGAAAGGCATAAAGACGACATCAATACTAGTTTTTGAGAAGACTTGCTCAAATAATGAGGTACTGTTTTCAAATAAGGCATATTTACAAATGATAATGGCTGGCTTGAACACAATGCAGAAATAGAGAACTTGCTTCTGGATTTCAAAGCAGGAGCAAAAAATGAAGGCGAAGGCAGACTACTTTGTTGAGGATGTTTGCAAACTTAAGACCAAGAACTTTCATCAGATACTGCAGAAAAGCATAAAGACGACATCAACACTAGTTTTTGAGAAGACTTGCACAAATAATGAGTAACTGTTTTCGAATAAGGCATATTTACAAATGATAATGGCTGGCTTAAATACAATGCAGAAATAGGGAGCTTGCTTCTTGAGTTCAAAAAGAGATATCCGTGAAGGAAGACCAACTTTCTTAGTGAACTCAAAACAGGAGTTATTGATGAAGGTGGCTTAAATTTGTTTAGAAGTGTAAAACTTTATGAACTCTCAAAGCGAGAGCTAATGCTAGATTAAGGTCAGGAACTTTCTTGAAATATTGCAGAAAGTTGTAATGACGATCGGAATACCAATTCTTGAGAGGACTTGCATAAACAATCAGGATTTTCTTTCAAAACAAGACATATTTACAAATAACAAAATTTGTGTAAAACAGAATGCTGAAATGAGACTTTCTTCGGGAATTCAAAGCAGGAGTTATTGATGAAGGTGGTTTAATTTGTTTAGAAGTGTAAAACTTTATGAACTCTCAAAGCATGAGTTAAAGATAGATTAAGGTCAGGAACTTTCTTGAAATATTGCAAAAAGTGGGAGAGAGATGATAGTAATACAAATTCTTCAAGACTTGCACAAAAAAATCAGGAACTGTTTTCAAAAGAAAGTATACTTATAAATGATAAAAATGTGTCAGAGAATGCTAAAATGTAGAACTTGCTTCAGGAAATTGCAGCCTTTTTAAGATTTTTTAAACACAAAAGGAAATAACAATGCATATTTTCTATTTATAAACTTGAGCTATTAGAAACTGCTTTTTTTTTATGTCTTCTCGTAATTTTTTTAAGTTGAAAATTTTTTTCTTAACAGATCGGTTTAACTCTCTCAGATGTATTTTTAAGCAGAGCTTAATTGCAATATCTACCACCTTATTTGTAATGACATCTGAGTGAATAAGGCATAAGTTAAGCTTTTCAAAAGTAATTCTTTGCAGAACGGCTCTCTTTAGGGTTTTCAGGAGATTATTTTTATAAAGAATATCACAAAATAGCTCATCACAGATGTAAGTTATTTTAAGGTATAATTTGTGAAATTCTGTGGAAGGATATGTGAGGCCATGGTTGCTACTGACATTAGCATATTCCTTCAGGTAAAGGAAACATGTAGCATCTTTTAATTCCTTCTGTTGGTCCGTCATACTTGATCGACACTGATCACAAAAAATTTCTGCTAATGCAGAGGATGCTACATAGCCAGCTAAATACCCCAACACATTCTCTTCCACAACATCAAACTTTTTTAATACTTCTTCATCCGACATGTCTTGGGATTCGAGATTTTCTAAATTTTCTTGGAGCTGCTCCTCCATTGCTGACACCTGCAATTAACAAAATTTAGAAATCAAATTAAATGAACATGACATGATTAGCATTCATGAAAAAATAAATCATTACACAGTTCATGCAACATATTTTTTAAATGAGTCTGAAGACAGAAAAAGTTACAGTGGAACAAATAAGGAGTAAAAAGCAGTTTTAACCTATTCTTGACCAGAATCCCATATGCACAACGTAATTATTCCCCTCCTATCAGCCCGGCATCCTATCCAAGTACAGAACTCTGAGTAGCGTGGTAAGCCCAGTGTTGCGTATGCATAATTTGAAAATGGAATGATCATAATGAATTTTTTACAACTCTTTGTATTAAAAAATTCATAAAAATTGTTCGTTTGGGTCTGTGACTGTGCTTCATTCTCCCCAGGTGCTGATCCTTAATGGATTACATATTATTCAAGGATCGAGCTGAAGTCTAATAAAAGTTGATCAAAAAGACTATCTTATATGGGTTGGTAAATCTACGGAAGTTTTTTAATAAGGGCCAGTGTTTGCCCAGTTTACATTAGCTGTACAACTAGGTTGCTTAATCCACAGAAGTTTTGTTTTACACTAAATAATGGACCAATGATTGAAGATTTTTGAATTACTTTGTAGTGAGTTCGATGTTTTTAAGTTAAATAGCATCATATTTACTTTAATGTTTGAAAAATGAATATATAACTATTCTCATGTGCAGGCCCGGACTTTCCAGTGTGTAACTGTTTGCAGACGGGTGGGCCCCCAAACAGAAAAAAGAAAATAAAAAAAGTGCTACACTGATAGCACTTAATGAAGTTTGACACAGAAAAAATTTTTGCCGCTGCATTTCAGCCCCAAAAGGCTTCAAAACACTTTATTTTATATGTAGTTTTGTGTTTTAGAGATTGTGTTTCAAAATGTTTAGAGAGAGGATTCCCGAATGAACAAGGGATTAATTAATACGAATGACGCATATTAATTAATAGATCAATATTTTATGAATGAATTAATTATCAATCATAATTAATTAATAACACCATACCTCCCCCCATACCCCGAAAGTTAGCACATCCTAAAATTTATCGGTTATACAATAACCCAGCCCCCCCCCCCCTTCTCTTGAGATGGGCGGGCCCCTACCCTCCCAGACCGGGCCTGCTCATGTGAGCAAAAAGTTCAGTGCTATATCAGATAAGGACTTTGATCAGTATATATTACTGTACTCGTGTTACAATACATTAATAAATTATGCATCCCTAAAAATAACTTTAATACTGATTTTAAAACTATTTTAAAGTACAAAACTTAGAGGCAAGCAAATATATACACAAAAAAGGCAGGGTTTAAGTTGAGCTCAAAAATTTTTTAGCAGAAAAGCTAAAATAAGAAAAAAGCTTTAGCAAATGCTAAAAGGATAATTTGATTTTTCTCTTTGGAAGATGGTGTCTGATCTCCTTTTCCTCCTCAATTGTTTCTGCATTATAAATGTACAGGTTTTATATTTTAATTCAATGTGGTAATCAAAGATTCTCCCCAAACCGTTCTATGCCAGACAATAACTGATCGTAACTGAAGATTGAGTTAAGTGAATGGTTTCTTTCAATTTTTTAAACAGATGTTATATGCATAAACAGTTTGTTTTATATACATATAAAAACAAATTGTTCACCTAGCTAAATTTTAAGTGTACCTCTGGCTAACCAAATTTATTCTGGGCAAATTTCAAAATACTGTGCAATCACTTAATTATCGAATAAAATACGAAAATATAATGACATAATAACACCTTTACATATCACCTTCCGATAAAAAACAATTAATAATTCATGAATAGATTTTAAATGATTTTTGAATGTGAAATAGAGTAAGGTGCAAAAGATAAAATACAATAATAAGGATACAATTAGTAAAAATGATACGACGTTTATGTATGTTAAATGCAGCAAAATTATCAACATGCTAAAATTGAGATTTTTTTAAATTTCAAAATTAAGTAATAAATCAACAGTAGATAAAGCAGTTTAATTTCTAGCATGTGTCAAATGTGTGTCTAGCATGTGCAATGTGCAGAGTACTCTTCAATACTACCCATTCCGAAATAAAAATGACAAAGGCATGTTAAATAATGATTATAAATAATTAATCAATAATAATGTTGAAGATTAAAATCAATAAAGTTAGGTGCTGACAGCTGCCTACCTTGCTAACAGAATTCTAAATATGTATTTATAGTTTTTTTTTTTTTTTTTTACAAATTACTAAATACTTGAAACATGACCGCACACACAGGAAAAACAATAGGATAATTCCACAGTATTGTGAGCATTTATGCCAGACAATAACTGATCGTAACTAACAAAAGATTGAGTTATGCGAATTTTTTAAACAGATTTTATATGCATAAACAGTTTGTTTTATATACAGGGATGAGATTGGCGAAAAAGCAAAAAGACTGAAATCAAACGAGAGAAAATAAGTTCTACATAAGATAATTGTTTTTAATACATATGGAAAAAAGATTTAAGAAGTAAAACATCAGAACATGCTACAGGATAAAAATATTGCAGTTAATTAATAACTACTATCAGAAATCCACAAAAAAAGCAGAATTTTCAGAGAAAAAAGACAAAAAGTGAATTTCTCTCAATTCACAAAAAACTGAAATCAGCCTAAAAGCTAAAGAATCTCATCCCTGTATATACATATAAAAACAAATTGTTCACCTAGCTAAATTTTAAGTGTACTGTACATCTGGTTAACCAAATTTATTCTGGACAAATTTCAAAAACTGTGGAATCAATTATCAAATAAAATATGAAAGTATAATGACAGAATAGCACCGTTACATATCACCTTTCGATAAAAAACAATTAATAATTCATGATCAGATTTTAAATGATTTTTGAATGTGAAAAAGAGTAAGGTGCAATAGATAAAATACAATAATAAGGATACAATTAGTGAAAATGATATAACGTTTATGTATGTTAAATAAAGAAAAATTATCAACATGCAAAAATTAAGAGATTTTTTTAATTTCAAAATTAAGTAACAAATCAACAGTAGTTAAAGCAGTTTACTTTCTAGCATGTGCAATGTGCAGAGTACTCTTCAATACTACCAATTCCGAAATAAAAATGACAAAGGCATGTTAAATAACGATTATAAATAATTAAGCAATAATAATTTTGAAGATTAAAATTAATAAAGTTGACTTACCTTTCTTCGTTTTTTGGAAATCCGTAAAATCGCTTCCCACCACTTTTGGCGTTTTTGGAACACCTTGGATATGCACAATAATACGGCATTTTAACTAGCAAACTGACTTTCTACTTGATTAGAGAATAGAGGTTACCATAAATATAATTATTACAATGAAATATAACACAATCAAGACCTCATTAAATTAGAAAACATAGAAAAAATCCCGGGAATTAATCATATAAACCGCGCACCACAAGGTTTATATGATTAATTCCCGGGATTTTTTCTATGTTTTCTAATTTAATGAGGTCTTGATTGTGTTATATTTCATTGTAATAATTATATTTATGGTAACCTCTATTCTCTAATCAAGTAGAAAGTCAGTTTGCTAGTTAAAATGCCGTATTATTGTGCATATCCAAGGTGTTCCAAAAACGCCAAAAGTGGTGGGAAGCGATTTTACGGATTTCCAAAAAACGAAGAAAGGTAAGTCAACTTTATTAATTTTAATCTTCAAAATTATTATTGCTTAATTATTTATAATCGTTATTTAACATGCCTTTGTCATTTTTATTTCGGAATTGGTAGTATTGAAGAGTACTCTGCACATTGCACATGCTAGAAAGTAAACTGCTTTAACTACTGTTGATTTGTTACTTAATTTTGAAATTAAAAAAATCTCTTAATTTTTGCATGTTGATAATTTTTCTTTATTTAACATACATAAACGTTATATAATTTTCACTAATTGTATCCTTATTATTGTATTTTATCTATTGCACCTTACTCTTTTTCACATTCAAAAATCATTTAAAATCTGATCATGAATTATTAATTGTTTTTTATCGAAAGGTGATATGTAACGGTGCTATTCTGTCATTATACTTTCATATTTTATTTGATAATTGATTCCACAGTTTTTGAAATTTGTCCAGAATAAATTTGGTTAACCAGATGTACAGTACACTTAAAATTTAGCTAGGTGAACAATTTGTTTTTATATGTATATACAGGGATGAGATTCTTTAGCTTTTAGGCTGATTTCAGTTTTTTGTGAATTGAGAGAAATTCACTTTTTGTCTTTTTTCTCTGAAAATTCTGCTTTTTTTGTGGATTTCTGATAGTAGTTATTAATTAACTGCAATATTTTTATCCTGTAGCATGTTCTGATGTTTTACTTCTTAAATCTTTTTTCCATATGTATTAAAAACAATTATCTTATGTAGAACTTATTTTCTCTCGTTTGATTTCAGTCTTTTTGCTTTTTCGCCAATCTCATCCCTGTATATAAAACAAACTGTTTATGCATATAAAATCTGTTTAAAAAATTCGCATAACTCAATCTTTTGTTAGTTACGATCAGTTATTGTCTGGCATAAATGCTCACAATACTGTGGAATTATCCTATTGTTTTTCCTGTGTGTGCGGTCATGTTTCAAGTATTTAGTAATTTGTAAAAAAAAAAAAAAAAAACTATAAATACATATTTAGAATTCTGTTAGCAAGGTAGGCAGCTGTCAGCACCTAACTTTATTGATTTTAATCTTCAACATTATTATTGATTAATTATTTATAATCATTATTTAACATGCCTTTGTCATTTTTATTTCGGAATGGGTAGTATTGAAGAGTACTCTGCACATTGCACATGCTAGACACACATTTGACACATGCTAGAAATTAAACTGCTTTATCTACTGTTGATTTATTACTTAATTTTGAAATTTAAAAAAATCTCAATTTTAGCATGTTGATAATTTTGCTGCATTTAACATACATAAACGTCGTATCATTTTTACTAATTGTATCCTTATTATTGTATTTTATCTTTTGCACCTTACTCTATTTCACATTCAAAAATCATTTAAAATCTATTCATGAATTATTAATTGTTTTTTATCGGAAGGTGATATGTAAAGGTGTTATTATGTCATTATATTTTCGTATTTTATTCGATAATTAAGTGATTGCACAGTATTTTGAAATTTGCCCAGAATAAATTTGGTTAGCCAGAGGTACACTTAAAATTTAGCTAGGTGAACAATTTGTTTTTATATGTATATAAAACAAACTGTTTATGCATATAACATCTGTTTAAAAAATTGAAAGAAACCATTCACTTAACTCAATCTTCAGTTACGATCAGTTATTGTCTGGCATAGAACGGTTTGGGGAGAATCTTTGATTACCACATTGAATTAAAATATAAAACCTGTACATTTATAATGCAGAAACAATTGAGGAGGAAAAGGAGATCAGACACCATCTTCCAAAGAGAAAAATCAAATTATCCTTTTAGCATTTGCTAAAGCTTTTTTCTTATTTTAGCTTTTCTGCTAAAAAATTTTTGAGCTCAACTTAAACCCTGCCTTTTTTGTGTATATATTTGCTTGCCTCTAAGTTTTGTACTTTAAAATAGTTTTAAAATCAGTATTAAAGTTATTTTTAGGGATGCATAATTTATTAATGTATTGTAACACGAGTACAGTAATATATACTGATCAAAGTCCTTATCTGATATAGCACTGAACTTTTTGCTCACATGAGCAGGCCCGGTCTGGGAGGGTAGGGGCCCGCCCATCTCAAGAGAAGGGGGGGGGGCTGGGTTATTGTATAACCGATAAATTTTAGGATGTGCTAACTTTCGGGGTATGGGGGGAGGTATGGTGTTATTAATTAATTATGATTGATAATTAATTCATTCATAAAATATTGATCTATTAATTAATATGCGTCATTCGTATTAATTAATCCCTTGTTCATTCGGGAATCCTCTCTCTAAACATTTTGAAACACAATCTCTAAAACACAAAACTACATATAAAATAAAGTGTTTTGAAGCCTTTTGGGGCTGAAATGCAGCGGCAAAAATTTTTTCTGTGTCAAACTTCATTAAGTGCTATCAGTGTAGCACTTTTTTTATTTTCTTTTTTCTGTTTGGGGGCCCACCCGTCTGCAAACAGTTACACACTGGAAAGTCCGGGCCTGCACATGAGAATAGTTATATATTCATTTTTCAAACATTAAAGTAAATATGATGCTATTTAACTTAAAAACATCGAACTCACTACAAAGTAATTCAAAAATCTTCAATCATTGGTCCATTATTTAGTGTAAAACAAAACTTCTGTGGATTAAGCAACCTAGTTGTACAGCTAATGTAAACTGGGCAAACACTGGCCCTTATTAAAAAACTTCCGTAGATTTACCAACCCATATAAGATAGTCTTTTTGATCAACTTTTATTAGACTTCAGCTCGATCCTTGAATAATATGTAATCCATTAAGGATCAGCACCTGGGGAGAATGAAGCACAGTCACAGACCCAAACGAACAATTTTTATGAATTTTTTAATACAAAGAGTTGTAAAAAATTCATTATGATCATTCCATTTTCAAATTATGCATACGCAACACTGGGCTTACCACGCTACTCAGAGTTCTGTACTTGGATAGGATGCCGGGCTGATAGGAGGGGAATAATTACGTTGTGCATATGGGATTCTGGTCAAGAATAGGTTAAAACTGCTTTTTACTCCTTATTTGTTCCACTGTAACTTTTTCTGTCTTCAGACTCATTTAAAAAATATGTTGCATGAACTGTGTAATGATTTATTTTTTCATGAATGCTAATCATGTCATGTTCATTTAATTTGATTTCTAAATTTTGTTAATTGCAGGTGTCAGCAATGGAGGAGCAGCTCCAAGAAAATTTAGAAAATCTCGAATCCCAAGACATGTCGGATGAAGAAGTATTAAAAAAGTTTGATGTTGTGGAAGAGAATGTGTTGGGGTATTTAGCTGGCTATGTAGCATCCTCTGCATTAGCAGAAATTTTTTGTGATCAGTGTCGATCAAGTATGACGGACCAACAGAAGGAATTAAAAGATGCTACATGTTTCCTTTACCTGAAGGAATATGCTAATGTCAGTAGCAACCATGGCCTCACATATCCTTCCACAGAATTTCACAAATTATACCTTAAAATAACTTACATCTGTGATGAGCTATTTTGTGATATTCTTTATAAAAATAATCTCCTGAAAACCCTAAAGAGAGCCGTTCTGCAAAGAATTACTTTTGAAAAGCTTAACTTATGCCTTATTCACTCAGATGTCATTACAAATAAGGTGGTAGATATTGCAATTAAGCTCTGCTTAAAAATACATCTGAGAGAGTTAAACCGATCTGTTAAGAAAAAAATTTTCAACTTAAAAAAATTACGAGAAGACATAAAAAAAAAGCAGTTTCTAATAGCTCAAGTTTATAAATAGAAAATATGCATTGTTATTTCCTTTTGTGTTTAAAAAATCTTAAAAAGGCTGCAATTTCCTGAAGCAAGTTCTACATTTTAGCATTCTCTGACACATTTTTATCATTTATAAGTATACTTTCTTTTGAAAACAGTTCCTGATTTTTTTGTGCAAGTCTTGAAGAATTTGTATTACTATCATCTCTCTCCCACTTTTTGCAATATTTCAAGAAAGTTCCTGACCTTAATCTATCTTTAACTCATGCTTTGAGAGTTCATAAAGTTTTACACTTCTAAACAAATTAAACCACCTTCATCAATAACTCCTGCTTTGAATTCCCGAAGAAAGTCTCATTTCAGCATTCTGTTTTACACAAATTTTGTTATTTGTAAATATGTCTTGTTTTGAAAGAAAATCCTGATTGTTTATGCAAGTCCTCTCAAGAATTGGTATTCCGATCGTCATTACAACTTTCTGCAATATTTCAAGAAAGTTCCTGACCTTAATCTAGCATTAGCTCTCGCTTTGAGAGTTCATAAAGTTTTACACTTCTAAACAAATTTAAGCCACCTTCATCAATAACTCCTGTTTTGAGTTCACTAAGAAAGTTGGTCTTCCTTCACGGATATCTCTTTTTGAACTCAAGAAGCAAGCTCCCTATTTCTGCATTGTATTTAAGCCAGCCATTATCATTTGTAAATATGCCTTATTCGAAAACAGTTACTCATTATTTGTGCAAGTCTTCTCAAAAACTAGTGTTGATGTCGTCTTTATGCTTTTCTGCAGTATCTGATGAAAGTTCTTGGTCTTAAGTTTGCAAACATCCTCAACAAAGTAGTCTGCCTTCGCCTTCATTTTTTGCTCCTGCTTTGAAATCCAGAAGCAAGTTCTCTATTTCTGCATTGTGTTCAAGCCAGCCATTATCATTTGTAAATATGCCTTATTTGAAAACAGTACCTCATTATTTGAGCAAGTCTTCTCAAAAACTAGTATTGATGTCGTCTTTATGCCTTTCTGCAATATCTCATGGAAGTTCCTGTTCATCACTGTTCCCCAGAAACTTTGCGAACATCCTGGACAAAGTTGGTCTTCCTTCACGGATATCTGTTTTTGAACTCAAGAAGCAAGTTCCCTATTTCTGCATTGTATTTAAGCCAGCCATTATCATTTTTAAATATGCCTTATTTGAAAACAGTACCTCATTATTTGTGCAAGTCTTCTCAAAAACTAGTGTTGATGTCGTCTTTATGCTTTTCTGCAGTATCTGATGAAAGTTCTTGGTCTTAAGTTTGCAAACATCCTCAACAAAGTAGTCTGCCTTCGCCTTCATTTTTTGCTCCTGCTTTGAATTCCAGAAGCAAGTTCTCTATTTCTGCATTGTTTTTGAGCCAGCCATTATCATTTGTAAATATGCCTTATTTGAAAACAGAACCTCATTATTTGTGCAAGTCTTCTCAAAAACTTGTATTGATGCCGTCTTTATGCCTTTCTACAATATCTGATGAAAGCTCCTGGTCTTTCCTGTTCCCTAGAAAGTTTGCGAACCACCTCAACAAAGTTAGTCCGCCTTCACCGGTATCTAATTCTTTGAATTCCAGAAGCAAGTTGTCTCTTCCTGCATTGTGTTCCACCCAGCCTTTATCATTTGTAAATGTATATGTTTTTAAAAACAGTCTCTGAATTATTGTGTAAGTCTTGTCAAGAACTTGTATTGATGTCATCGTTAGACCTTTCTGCAATTCCAAAATATGGTTCTTCATTTCTGCTCTGTGTTTCACACAGCCTTTATCATTTTTAACTGTATGTTATTTTGAAGCCAAATGTTTTTGTACTTAGGTAAGTATATATTTTTAAAAAATTTTAATCTGTTATTTTCCTTTCTGAAACATTACCGCAGCATATTTCTTTGTTTTCAAAGTTCTACATGTAAAGAGTCGAAATTACCTGTTTGCGGGGCCATATTTCCTCTTTGGCATTTTCATCAGGCACAAGAAGAGAAAAAATAAATTAAGGGAATATACGGGAAAAAATAAAATTAAGGAAAATATGGTTCTTTATTTCTGCTCAGCGTTTCACACAGCCTTTATCATTTGTAACTGTATGTTATTTTGAAGCCATTTCCGAAATTTTTTGTACTTAGGTAAGTATACAGTTCAAAAAAAAATTTTAATCTGTTAGTTTCATTTCTGAAACATATTACAGCAGGGTCATTCCATTTCAAATCAACCAGGCCATGTCACCCACAGTCTCGGATTTCTTTGAAAATTTTTATAAATGTAGCCATTAGTGTTCTAACTAACAATGTAAAATTTTACTTCAATATCTCTAATACTTTTTAAGATAAAAATTATTAAAATAATAGGAAAGTGACCATAAATGGCGTTTTTGCATACACTTATTTTAATGGTGCTTTCTCAGTTAAAAAATCATAACTTTCTTTTTTTTCAATATATTAAATTGAAATTTATACCAAAATGGTCACAAAGGTTTGGAGATTATAGAAAAAATTAATTTGATAGTGCTGTTTAAAACTGGAACCCCCCCAAAATTCATAAACCTTGTTTTTCTTCAAAAAAATTTCATAAAAACAATAATTTTGCAAAAGCTGTTTCAGAAAAAGGCACAGCTCTTAACAAAGCAAACTATTTTTTTACTTACATGTAAATGCATAAAGTAAGATAATTTAAAATAAAAACGGTGGTATTTTGAGTCCTAATAGGCTAATTAAATTAAAAACCAAATATTTTGATGATTTTTCTTAAAATGTTATGCTGCATGCAAATGTTATTATAAAATAATTTTTTATTTATTTAATTTAAAAAGGTGCCTATTTTATTTAAAAGTTAATAACGAGTTAAAATTATTTTACTTAAAATTTAATTTTTTTATTTTTAAAATATAAAACTTTTTAAACAAAATCTGATTATACATATAGTAAATATGTGTCAAAACTTGGAAGTTTTTCTTTTTTTTTTTTTTTTTTTTTTCTGTCAACTACAAGTCGAATTACACTCATTCTGACTTATTTTAGATCAGTAATATAACTGTTAATTTTATTTATTTTTAATGTTGACAATGCTTTGTTTATAATGGGAATCTCCTCACCTGTCAGTTAAAAACTTGGTATTTATTTGTATTTAATTGTGTGTCATAGGAAATCAAGTTAAAATAGTTTATTAATGTTTAAATTAGTATTTTTTTAATCAGTTCAAGCAAAAAGGAAAAAGAGAGAGTGTGTCAATAACAAATAATAAAAAAAATGGGGGTTGGGGAGAAAAAGTGGAAACAGGCTGGGTGTTTTTTTCCCCCCCCCCCCCCAGAAATGATGCAACTTTTTAAGTTATTTTTATGCAATTAAGTTATCCTAATTTAGAGATTCAGAGATTTTTTAATATCTCTTCAGAAGTTGTACTATGCACTTTTAGGAACAGTTATTCTAACAGTAATGAAACATGCAGAAAAAGAAATTTAGTTAAATTTAAGTGCTGCATGGTTGGAAACCTTTTTTTTTGGGGGGGGGGGGTGTAAATTGCCTGAGGCATGAAGAAAGCATATCTGTATATTGTTTATATATAAAACAATTATTTATTTATAAATAAAATTTATATTGATTTATAATTAAAACAATTTTAAAAACTTTTGTTTTTATCATAATTTTGTTTATTTTTACATCAGTTTAAAAGAACTATGACAGTAGTCTCTTTTCAGTCAACAGGCTTTTGGACTGTAACTAGATCAGATCACATGCTTTCTGTTTGTTGTGTGGTAAGGAGCTGGTGTAATATGAGAAGATGCAGGGGGAGATACTGAGTAGTGTAAGATAGTAAAGGCCATTGCCCACACCCAGTGATTGCTGCGGCCATAGGCGGCTGGTGTACCAAAAAAGTGGGGGGTCAAAAGAGATGAGAGTATGTAAGTAGAGGGCACCCCTAAAGCTGCTTTTTTATTTTTATTTTTTTGGTGTGTGTAAAATCGCCCTATTATAATTGAATTTTACTGTCATTATTGATTAAATGACTTTCTCTAAGAGAATCGTGATCGAAAATCAGAACGGATGCCCACCGAAGACTCCCTCCTTCCAATTCAAAGTAGAGACCTGCACGGGCCGGGCCGGGTACGGGATTTATAAATCTGTTGTTAATGGGCCGGGCCGGACTCGTGTTTAGTGTTAATTGGATGTTTAGGTCTTTAAAAAATTATTCGCCTTCCTTCAACCCATAAAAAAGTTACTATTAATAACTTCTTAAAATAAAATGTCTGAAAAATATTTATTTATCGGTCTATTTGGTCGTCTTTATATTTTTAATTTTTATTAATGAAATTTCTGGAATTTTCGAATTTTTACTCCTCAAGTATGGGGCCCGGGGAGTTTTGGTAGGTTTTCTCCAGATATAATGTGAATACGTGTTAGAACCCCTTAGAAAGTCCTCTTACCAAGGCATCCTCCATCTTAGGCAGATACCCCTCGCGCAGGTTTGCCTTAATCACACACAATTCACAATCTACCATGTATGGAAAAACGTTTCTGCTCCCTTTTCCTAGGACCCTCTTATCACATTTCATTACTACATTTTGAGTGGCCCCATGAAAAAATTGTAATGCAAGGTTTTTTATCAGATGATAGGTCTTTAAAAAATTATTCATTGACAAATTTATGTCGTAGTTTCTATAAACTGATGCATTGTCGACGTAATTTATAGCCGAGTCAAAATTTTCAAAATCAACAAATTACAGAGTAATAAAATTTAAATGATATTTTTTCTTCAAAACTTTTGTTTTTTCTAATAAAGTTATGTAGAACACACTTTGTTAGCAATTTTTTGTACGGTGAGGATAATACCTGCCAACGACATTCTTCAGAGATTAAGTTCCGCGAGTGAAATAGTTATAAATTAAAAACTGCAAAACAGTTAAGTCGTAGATTTGAAAGAAAAGTCTTCATGTGCATGTGCTTTTAAGTAAGCTAGTTCTTTTAAGTATGTTTAACTATAAACATACATCATTTTAAATTTGATTTATCCTGCGTATAGGGAAATGCTCCGTTAAAAATATATATGTGTATATATATATATATATATATATATACACACATCTCCATATATATATATATATATATATACACATACATGTGTATATGTATATATATACACATACATGTGTATATGTATATATATACACATACATATATATATATATACACATACATATATATATATATATATACACATCTCCGGGGGGGGGGCAACCCCCGGACCAGCCGCCTATGGCTGCGGCTACAATGTATTTGAAGGAGGATATTTGGCCACGTCTTAAGGCCTCTGCCGATATCCAGAGACCGTCGCAGGTCGCTTGTCCAATTATCACTTGTAAGCAATCAATTTTTCGCACTCAGAAGAAAGGGGGAGATACTTCGAACAATAGGTAATTGGGGACCGTGGATAATATTGCGGTTTTTACGCTTGTGTTTCCACCCCATCTATTATTCGGTAGATGACATCCCATGTGTCGCTGCCAGTCGCAGCTTCCAAACCCCCTCAAATACATTGTAGCCGCGACATGTGCATGTTGGTTATCGGCAGAGAATGCCTCTGGTTATCGGCAGAGGCCTTTACATTGGGTGACACATATGCTGTCCTCTACCAAACAATAGAGGGTGTGAAACTACAATATTATCCACGGTCCCCAATTACCTTTTGTCCGGAGTATCTCTTTCTCTGCAGTGCGAAAAATTTATTGCTTACACGTGATAATTGGCCAAGCTGCGAGCGGCTCCCTCTCGATGTGGAAAGCGGCCTTAAAGGGGTGGGGTCCACTCCCTCATCCAATGAGTCACCCTCTTGTTTGCAGGTGTGAATATCTCTTCCTTGGTCAGATGCTTTGAGAATTGGAATCAGTTTTGCCTTTCTTTGATTAAGTGAAGATGTTCTTTGAGTAATTTGGAATTGTTTTTGATGTTATCTGGGATTGTTGAAATTATTTTAAAGAGTTAAACCAATAATCTAAAGCTAAATTATTCAGCTTTATATATAAGCCCATTTTTGTTTATCTAATTGAAAGACTTTAAATTAGAATGGGTTTTTTTTTTTTTTTTTTTTTTAATAGTACTGAATATCAGTTCCATTTAATATGGCAGCAGAACATTCCCAAACGTGTTTTAGTATTAGCTAAGAAAATGGAACTGAATGCCATAAAAGGACTTATATTCAAGTAGAAACTGTATCAAGTTCTGCATTATTAAGCCCTTCAGACTTGAACTTAATAAGTTTGAGAAGTAATGTACAATCTGAGCTTTTACTTAATATTTGTGAACATCACAAATTATTTTATTTGAATAAATTTGAAATACTTCAAACATCATGTTTTGACCTGTTTAAGTGCCATAAAAGAAAGAGAAAAAAATGTTTAAGAACCATTAATTTAAATTTATCTGAGGTAATTAACAAATTGCTGAACTGTGAAAAATCGATTCCTGGACAAAATAATATGTAGTTTTCCTAGGAAGAACGTAAACAAATTTATTTCTGAGATTGATGACAAAGTATCAACTGTCAGTGATACCAGTGACAAAGTATCTACTGGCAACTGGCAGTGATGAAACTGTCACAAATTTCAAAACAAGAAGCTTTAGAAGATGTTATAATGTATCATTACAAAACATAGGTGAATCTCAAGAAAAATGTTTAATTTGTAGTTGACAATAAAAAAAGCTAGAAAAATTTTGATGCATGTTAACTATATATATTTCCGATTTTGTTTAAAAAAAATTTATTTCAAAATAATTTAAATTTTAAGTAAAATAATTAACTCATTATTAACTTTTAAATAAAATAAGTTCTTTTTAAAATTAATTAATTAAATAATTATTTTATAATAACATTTGCATGCAGCATAACATTTTAAGAAAAATCATCAAAATATTGGGTTTTTAATTAAATTAACCTATTAGGACTCAAAATACCACCATTTTTATTTTAAATTATCTTACTTTATGCATTTACATGTAAGTAAAAAAATAGTTTGCTTTGTTAAGAGCTGTGCCTTTTTCTGAAACAGCTTTTGCAAAATTATTGTTTTTATGAAATTTTTTTGAAAAAAAACAAAGTTTATGAATTTTTAGGGGATTCCAGTTTTAAACAGCACTATCAAATTAATTTTTTCTATAATCTCCAAACCTTTGTGACCATTTTGGTATAAATTTCAATTTAATATATTGAAAATAAAGAAAGTTATGATTTTTTATCTGAAAAAGCACCATTAAAATAAGTGTATGCAAAAACGCCATTTATGGCCACTTTTGCATTATTTTAATAATTTTTATCTTAAAAAGTATTAGAGATATTGAAGTAAAATTTTACATTGTTAGTTAGAACACTAATGGCTACATTTATAAAAATTTTCAAAGAAATCCGAGACGGTGGGTGACATTTTTGGAATTTACTGGTTGATTTGAAATGGAATGACCCAGCAGCATATTTTATTGTTGTCAAAGATTCTCATGTAAAGAGTCGAAATTACCTGTCTGCGGGGCCATATTTCCTCTTTGGCATTTTCATCAGGCACAAGAAGAGAAAAAATAAATTAAGGGAATATACGGGAAAAAATAAAATTAAGGAAAATATGGTTCTTCTTTTCTGCTCAGTGTTTCACACAGCCTTTATCAGTTGTAACACAACTGTATGTTATTTTGAAGCCATTTCCGAAATGTTTTTGTACTTAGGTAAGTATACATTTTTTAAAAATTTTAATCTGTTAGTTTCCTTTCTGAAACATATTACACCAGCATATTTCATTGTTGTCAGAGTTGTACCTGTAAAACATCGAAAGTACTTGTCTGCTGGGCCATTTTTCCTCTTTGGCAAAAACATCAGGCACAAAAAGAGAAAAAATAAAATTAAAGGAATATATCATCTCCTAGCAACTTATGAATGCATTGTGTTTGTCAGCAGTGCAGTTTATCTGTCTAATGATGATTAAAAAGTATTGTTTATGGGTGCAGAGAAAGACACTGATAGAGTACACGAGTATCCCCTCCCTTTCTTTGTCAAGATTTCCAGCATATTCATTTTATTTTGAAGTATGTGCAAAAATTTCCACAGACAAAGTTTTGTTAATGAGTATACCGAAGTAAAATGCCCTTCATGATGCATTAAAACTTTGCAAACTGAAAATATAATTTAAATTATTCAATTGGGATTTATATTCTTTTTCGCATACTTACGGAAAAAATAAACTGTAATATTTTTATCATGTAGCATGTTCTGATGTTTAACTTATTAAAACATGTTTCACATGTATGGTATATACAAATAAAATCACCCCTGCAAATACTTTGCTTGTGTATATCACTCTTATCTTTTTTCCAATCTCATCCCGGTCCTGTGTTCCAATTTAGTACAAAAAAAAAGGGGGTTGGGGGAGATTTTGAAATTCAAAATTTATACTTAAATTAATCCAATTTTGATATAACATCCTCTTATATTGAGCAACATTTCAATACCATCCTCATTAGTATTTTTTTCCCAAAACTATGTGATTTAGCAATAGTCATAAAGTATTATGCAATTTTTAGTTTTCCACCCATGTTTCTATTGCCATGAACAACTTAGAATAATAGTCTATGTATTAGTATGTGTATAATTATAGTACATGTGTGTTTCTACAGTATTGTGAGCAAATCATGTCTGCAACAAATAGATCATAAGTAAGAAGAAGAAAAAATTAGGTTTTTTTTTTTTTTTTTTTTAAGCAGTGTTATATTGTTTACTAAAAATAAAACTGTTCACCTTCATCAGTATTTAAGTTAATCGCAAACACAAAATTCACATATACAATATGCACAATATTCTGGAATCGCCCATATATGAGTCATCCTGGAAATTGTATATTTTTCTGATATGCTGTGTGTTAACTTCCAAATGCATCTGTGTAATTTTTTATTAGGAAATGCTGTCTTTTTGATATTTTATCATTATCAATAATAATAAAGCACAATTTTTTCTGTTATAAAAATCTGTTTGTCGACTTTGTTGGTAATTAAATTTTTTTTGATGTATCTTAATCAAAATCAATAATTTGTTATATGTATGTATTAGACATCACCTATTTATGTAAAAATGTCTGTGAATAAATATCTTTTTGTCAAGATTATCTGTGCTGTACTTTTTGAATGAGTATAAATCTGCAGTTTTGTTTTATATTTATCTCTTTTACTCATATAATTGTTGGTTAAAAATTCCAAAGATCCTAAAGTATGGTTCATCAAGAATACCGATATAAGATTCTGAAGTAGGGTTCATCAGCTATAATTGTCTTCAGGTTGTATTTTTCCTCTTGTCTTTACTTATAAGGGCACACAGCGTACTCAACTATTAACAAGGCTCGTGACTGGAAATAAATGTGGATAACTAATGTTAAGTTGAGGAATGAGATGCAGCATTATTAATGCACTTTTTGCATGATAAAATGTGAAATCCTTCTATAACATTAAATAATGTAACTGTTTAAGTCAATTATATAAATTTAAAATGATTTTCAGGAGAAACATTTCACCAGTTACTTGACTACATTTGTTGTAGGTATAATTCAAAATCATAATTTTCCTTGATTATCCTTACTTCTTTCTCCATTGAGGTGTGTTTGAAAGCTGTAGGATTTACAATCTTCGATTTGAATATAATAAATACATTTGGGGGGGGGGGGGGTCGTCCTTCAACATGTAATATCATACATTAAAAGTGCAGTGTAATTAAAAAAGCAATTGCATTATATTCCATTTGTTAGATTTTTTTCTAAGTTATTTAAAGAATTTTTTTATTTAAAATATAAGTAATTAAGTTATTTAAAGAAATATTTTTAATTGGAAACTAAAGTATAATTGCCTTTTTAATATCGGTGATATTTAAAAATTAGCACAAAAATGAATTTGAAAAAAAAAAAAAAAACCACTATTGTTGCTCAATTTTTCAAGATTACAGTTTATTATTTTTCTTAGCTTATAAAATGAAGTGTCATCTTTATTTATGTAATAGGCTCATTAGTATATTATTACCGCGGAAGTCTCAAGTTTGAAAGTGAAGAAAGATCAGGGAAATTACTTGTTATTTGTTGAAACGCGAACCGCGAACGTAAGTTCGCGGTTCGCGTTTCAATAGCTCACTCAAGGTAGCAAGCAGACGACCAGAAACCAAAACCGGTTTGTTTACCGAAATAGTTAAGACTCCATTCGCTATGAAAGAAAGTGGCGCTAGTAGCGACGATAGGCGCGGCAGGATTTTAACATTAAGTGAGCGTGCTTACCGTATATGTGCTTTGGCAAGCATGGTTTTTTGATCAGAGCGCATGCGCGAGAAGGCTCCCAGGACATTAGTTCATGTGCCGGATGCCTAGGTGGCGTTAGCTATCGAGGCGCAAAAACGCCCATTGGAGTGACTACGCTTCAGAATTAGATACGCTTTGCTCTCATCTCATCTCACTAATAATGAATGACCTTTCAGTCTCCTTTGGAATGTCAACCGTCCCCCGGCATCAACTAGTACAAGACTATCTTTCCACAGGAAGTGAAACAGGTACCTCTTTATATCCCCCCACCCCCTGTAATTCTCAGAAAGCCATGGAAGCGGGTTCGGACGAGGACCGAGACCGACTTCGAAACCGAATGACCGAAATGAATGGATCCGGACAGAAATGACTGATTTCGGAACCAGATGAACGAAAGGACCGGGTCCGGACCCAAATGACTGATTTCAGAGCCAGATGAACGAAACGAACGGGTCCGGATCCAAATGACCGAAAGGAGCGGATCCGGATCCGATCCGGAACCGGACCGGGTCCATATTTAGAGATGGATCCGCTCCGGACCCGGTCCATGCTCGGATCCGTTTCTCCGGACCCGTTCCGGTCGGAACGACACACCACTATTCTCGAACGCACCCATCAAAATACATGCGCAGGCCCGTTACTAATTGTGAAGGCCCCGTGCGAGCGTCCTCCTGGGACTCAGCTGAAATCGTCCTCAGTCTGCTGAAAAGCCCAGTTTTCGCTTTTATACCTCCTAGCTCGGTTTCGTTTTCAAACGCAACTGTAGAGAGATGAAAAAGAAATCCTCCTTTTTTTCCCGGGGATGTTCAGCACACACAAAAATATTTTTATTTAAATGATAAATCATCACGTCTTTTACGATTCTAAAGTTGACTGGGAAATGAATTATTCTGTTTTATTTAAATACATTGCAAAAATTCCAGAGTAATCATAAACAGTCAGATTGTGACGTCATTTTTTTTTTTTTTTTGCGTAATGGTTAGAACTACTGTGAATGGGGTGTTTTCTATATTGTTGTCTGATAATTAGTGATGCACGAAATCAAAACATTGAGAATTGTATAGACGTACAAATTTTATGGATATCTGTTTACTTCAAATTTAAACTAAGTAATATTAATGCATTTTCCCGTGCTTATCTGCAAGTCTGAGGGAGTCAATTGCTTGGATATTTATCAGTTTGGATGTTGATGTATATTGCATGGCAAACTTGAAAAAGATAGGACGTTTATATTATTATTCAGTAAATGTTCCTGATCAGTTTATTTTCTATACGCTAGTTTGATCAAGTAACAACTAATTCTACAGATTATACTTCTAGAGATTGTATGGCGGAATCTGCTCAGTCTCAATGGAATGGAAATGTTGAAAATCAGACTTCTGAATCAGATTCTCAGGTATGTTTGTTATAAGAGCATGTCTCAAAACCTCTCTATATCGTAAATGTGTTGATCAAAAGTTGCTCTGATTAACTAAGAGAAATAAGAATTCTTATCTCCAGGATTAGGACGATATACGCACTTATATTTATTAGAATGATTCATTTGTTTACTCATACGAAAACAATTCTAGAAATAATCTATCCATAATTCATTAAGTGATTTTCGTATTAGAAAGATGTTAATTTGAAGTAATTTCATTAAAGTGCATTAAGAAGTCAAAAGAGGTGATCTTTAAATTTCTACATATTAGGTCAAGTTAAATAATCAATGAACTGTTTCACAACCTTGACCGTTTGTTCTGTCCGTGTTCGGCCCACTTTTCCATCATTTAAATCGTATGACAATCCCAAAATATGGTATTTATAACTGTCATTCAATATTTAATTTTGAAATGTTTAATTCCAATAATGAATCCTTTTTTAAATGGGCGTTTAGAGCGAACAAGAAAATTTAAAACGTTTTCCTTATAAGTACATTGTGTTTCTAACACATTGATTTTTACATAATTAAATATCTTCATTCATATATTATTTTTTCTTGATAGGTTGTAGTTCTTTACATATCAGTACTTTTATCTAGTAGCAAACATTGTTTAGCATTACTAAGCAGAACCATTTAATCTTAAAATTACTAACTATATACCTACTATTTTATTTTGAAAAAACAAGAATTTAATATATCTAGTCTTGATTCTATGTGAATTGTATGAAGTTGATGATGAGATATATACTAATTGAATGAATGTAAAATACAGAGCTGCCAAGTCTCCGGCTTTTTTCGGGAGATTTCCCCACCACTAATTTTTACTTACAAATTTGTGCTTAAAATAAGTCCAAATATTTAATGCAAAATAAAACTGTCTAAAAATTGTGGTGGGAAATCTCCCGGAAAAAGCCAGAGACTTGGCAGCTCTGAAAATAGCTTAATTTTTTTTTTTACGTGATTGCATTTTTCACATGATTTAAATTGCAAATCAGTCATATCAAAAATTATTAACTACACTTTTTAACAGTGATTTTGTTAAATGGATAATTATAGCAGTTTCTTATGTACTTTGCTATGATAAAGCCAAACATAACCCAAAAATTGCCCTTCAATTTTTTTTTACCTTCAGTTCCCGAGTCACGTTTTTACAGAAGAGAGAGCCAAAAATCTCTGCGCATTGTTTATGTAAGTCACTTCGGAACAGCTTTAGTATGGTCCCTTTTTGGCGATTTTTTGATTTGGCGACAAAATCTTGTCGCCAACCCAAGTTTGCCTTGCCGATGCCAATTGTAAACAATATGGAGGATCGGATGGCGCTGGTTCCGAGATAGTTGATCGTCGCCGTTAATTTTGCTATGATTTATTTTAATGGCTTTTAAATATTTTTATGAAAAAAAATTAAACAGATAACAAGCTTACATGTACATATAGATTCGGTTTAATAAAATTTAATAACTTTTCTTTTTGTGTGAGGGGGGCTGTGTCCCCCCTCAACCCCCCCCCCTTCTCTTTTGAGTAGATTAAATTAAACAATGTAAACAAATAATATTCTAAAGGCAATACCTCACAAAAATAACAAATAAAAAAGACAAAAAAATTAAAATACATTTTAGCATTCTGACAAAAGACTACGTAAGCAAAATAAAGAACTAATTCAAATCATAACGAACAATGCTTATCTCATACCTTAATTAAAATTGCTAAATTGTTTCAATATTGAAATAATAAAATCAAAATATCAAATATTATATTAATAACGGAATTATTTGTTGCGCCTACCATTAACAAATAAACAAAGGTAATAATAAATAAAAACAAACAATGCTTATCACATACCTTGATTAAAATCCCTAAGTTATTACAATATGGAAATAATAAAATCAAAATATCTAAAATTATTTCACTGTATCAAATATTAATTGTGAAAAACACCCAAGCAACTTAGCTTCCAGTCCCAGTGCTATTTGAAATTGGAGTTTACATTAAAAAAAATCTTGTGATGAAGTTCAGAAAAATGTCATTGAACACACAGATTTTAGTGGAACTTCTATAACACCTCACAGAATCAATTAGTCTGAGCTCAATGATATAGTTCGTGATCTAAACATGTCAAAGAATTAGGCAGAATTGTTGACATCCAGATTAAAGGGTTGGAATTTCCTTAAGAAAGCAACTAAAATTTCTTCTTGTCATCAACAAAAACAAGACTTCCAATGCTTGTTCTCCTCAGAAGGCAATTTAGTGTATTGTACTGATGCTGATTCATTACTGAGCGAGTTAGGAGACCAATATGATCTTAAGCAATGGCCAGATTGTTTATAGATTCCTCTAAGGGCCATTCCACAATATTTGGCTTCACAAGTTTGAAATTTTCTTTAAAATAAAAAGTTAAGTGTAATGCATCATTACATCTCTTCTATTAAAACTTACCATCCAAAAATCTTTATTTTTAACTAAATAAAAATTAGAGCATTTTGTTTACAGTCATACAGAAAAATTTGTTATGTACGGGACATTATATTTTTAACTATTACACAAAAAATATTTTATTGTATTTCAAAGTTTCTGTTTTTCATAAAACCTTTTCAATAGTAGTATTATGTGAAATAAAAAATATTTTATTACAAAATTTTAATGATTAATTCCTTTTTGTCCCACACGAGACAATTTTGCGCTTATTTTTAATTTTTTGACGAAAGCAGGGTTCATATGCCCTCAGGGAAACCTGGAAAACTCAGGGAATTGAAAATTCGCTCTTAAAACTCAGGGAAATCTCATGGAAAATTTAATTTTCCTGTAAAAACCTGGAAAATCCAGCTCCAACCCTGGAATTTAAAAAATTTTACCCCTCTTTTTTTTAATATTTTCTTTTTATGGCCTTCTTCACTCCATCTAGTGGCCGACTACTTCCCTAATGATGCATGCATACTATCGGAAATGGACATATACGAGATAATAACCTATTTTAAATCTTATTGTTACTATAGTTTAAAAAGCTGTCATTCAATTTGCAATTTGAACAATTTATAGACCTATCTAAAAAATCCAATGGTTTCCTTTAAAATTTCAGCCGGAAGCCACCATTGTTCCAGAAGGGTCTGTCCCCTCTTAAATATGCCCTTGGTACTAAAGAATATGGGAATGTTTACCAATAACCTTGTGGACTGAGTGTAGTATAAAAATTTATTGTGGATCTGTCAATCAATAAAGTGCTGAAAACTCTTTTCACTCCTCTAAAGCTTTTACATAATTCCCGGATTTGTAGGTCAAATTGAATATGAAACCATATTGATGATGTAATCCATTGTTTATGGTACAATTGAGGAAGGAGCATAATTTTGATTTCTATTGTCATAATTTGATTACCTTAGAAAGAGGCATATATATATATATAAAGTAGTCACACAGTACTTATGTTTATCTTTTTGATTACCATAAAATTCTTGAAAAATCACCTGGAAAACTCGGGGTATTTCATTTTGAAAAATGAGTATGAACCCTGCTAATGATACTGATGACAGCAATTTTTTCCCTTCTTCAATTAGGGAACTAGCCATTTAGCTCCCCAAATTATGCAATTAAAATATTATAGCTTTTCATTTAGAAGCTGGGCATGACAAACAAAAATGTGGGTCATTTCATGTCAAATAAATGCAGCTCGCAACATAACCCCCTCAGATTTTTTTGAAACTTGGCACAGTTGTTGTACACTATGACCTGTAGCCAAAAATCAAATTTTAGATTTCTACCTCGTTTTTTTCAAAACTTACAAATTTTTTAAACTTTTTAAAAAAGTGGTGAAAAAAACGAAATACTTTACCTCATAAAACAGCCTATAACTTCTGTTCTAATTGTGCTACTGAAATAAATAAGGACTCATTTAAAGCTCTTGGTGTGAGCTTTCCAGGGATGCATAACATGATGCTAAAATTGTAATAGAAATATCTAGGTCACCTTGACCTTGACCTTTGGCTTTGAATATCTCAAAACATGTGCCCTTTTGGTTTTCTTGATTTTTTTTTTTTATATTTTATACCTACTATTGTTTTATAAGTTTGTAGGTTTTCAAGCTGTCACCGGCAAAACCTTTTAAGTTTTGAATTTTTACAACAATAATAGGTGATTAAAATATAAAAAAATCCAGAAAAATGTAATATACATATTTTTTTAGAAAGTGATTGTATCAACCTTTCAAGTATATTAGGCAAGTTGGAGTGTGTAGGCTGATTATTTTACCAACTATGTGAAAAATTCCAGAGCTGGGGGTCGAACCCAGGACTACCGCTTAACATGCGGGTGCTCTACCACTGAGCTACTCTGGGACGATTCCTAGATGAAATTTCTCGCTTTAGAAATGTTGACATTTATCATCTTCCTCTGCAAACCACAGATGGAACAGATGAAACAATTAAATCGCGACAACTCCATTACGCTGCGGAAGTTATACATATTTTTTTAGAAAGTGATTGTATCAACCTTTCAATGAATGTAGATGTAGGTAGAAAAAAATGAGGTAGAAATCTAAAATTTGATATTTGGCTACAAGTCACAGTGTACAACAACTGTGCCAAGTTTAAAAAAAATCCGAAGGGGTCAGGTTGTAAAGTGCTATATTCTGTGTTGATTTGACATGGAATGACTAAGGTGACTATCAGGGTTGGACGGTATTTACCGTCTGATGGTATTTACCGGTTTTTACTACGGTTTTTACCGTCTTTGGAAAAACATGTTTTTACCAGGGTTTTTACAACCTTTGAGAAAAACTTAATAATTTGACTTTTTGAAGATTTATCTCTCCATGAATGGCTGAGAGGTTCTGCTATCGAAACTGGATGGTGGGAGGTGCCAGGTTCATACCCTGGTCGTGCCTGTTGATCTAGCTGTTCGGAGTTTTCCGTGGATTTTTTTTTTTTTTTCAGATATTGCACATAAATACTGGCTAGGATCCCTTAGGAATAGGAAGGTATTCCCCAATAGGATTAGGATTCTAGTGCAGTCAATCGGCCATAATCCACAAGCAACCAATGAAGATTTATCTGCTATTTTTTCATTTTCACAGGGAAACAAAGTTCAGGACATTTAATATCACTATTTCCATTTCTATATAACAATATTCACCTAATTCAGTGTCTGATTTGGTAAGTAAAAGAATGCTATACGAAAATAGTTCATTTTAAGGAATATAATAAACACAGAAAACTTTGATCCATGTTTTCATCTTACAAGAAATTCAAATTTATAGATAATGTACATTTATCATTATTAAACTTATTAAAACTATTATTATGAGAAGGCACATTACAATATTTATTACAATTATGTAATGCAGTCTAGTTTAATAATTTTTACTTAAAGGAAAATTGTAAATATAGGGTCATTCCATTTCAAATCAACCAATAAATTTCAAAAATGTCACCCACCGTCTCGGATTTCTTTGAAAATTTTTATAAATGTAGCCATTAGTGTTCTAACTAACAATATAAAATTTTACTTCAATATCTCTAATACTTTTTAAGATAAAAATTATTAAAATAATGGGAAAGTGACCATAAATGGCGTTTTTGCAAACAATTATTTTAATGGTGCTTTTTCAGATAAAAAATCATAACTTTCTTTATTTTCAATATATTAAATTGAAATTTATACCAAAATGTTCACAAAGGTTTGGAGATTATAGAAAAAAATAATTTGATAGTCCTATTTAGAACTGGAACCCCCCAAAAATTCATAAACTTTGTTTTTTTCAAAAAAATTTCATAAAAACAATAATTTTGCAAAAGCTGTTTCAGAAAATGGTGTAGCTCTTAACAAAGCAAACTATTTTTTTACTTACATGTAAATGCATAAAGTAAGATAATTTAAAATAAAAACGGTGGGTATTTGAGTCCTAATAGGTTAATTTAATGAAAAACCAAATATTTTGAAGATTTTTCTTAAAATGTTATGCTGCATGCAAATGTTATTATAAAATAATTTTTTATTTATTTAATTTAAAAAGGTGCTTATTTTATTTAAAAGTTAATAATGAGTTAGTTATTTTATTTAAAATTTAATTTTTTTATTTTTAAAATATAAAACATTTTAAACAAAATCGGAATATACATATAGTAAACATGCGTCAAAACTTGGAAGCTTTTCTTTTTGTTATTGTCAACTACAAGTTAAATTACACTCATTCTGACTTATTTTAGAGGAGTAATATAACTGTTAATTTTATTTTTTTAATGTAGACAATGCTTTGCTTATAATAGGAATCTCCTCACCTGTCAGGTAAAAACATGATATTTATTTATTTTTAATTGAAAATTTTTTAATGGGTCATTGGAAATAAAGTTAAAATAGTTTATTAATGTTTAAATCGGTATTTTTTAAATCAGTTTAAGCAAAACGGAAAAAGAGAGAGTGTGTCAATAACAAATAATAAAAAAATGGGTGTAGGGGAGAAAGTCAGAACAGGCTGCTTTTTTAGTTTCAGAAATGATGTAACTTTTAAAGTTATTTTCATGCAATTAAGTTATCCTAATTTAGAGATTCAAAGTTTTTTACAATGTCTCTTCAGAAGTTGTACTATGCACTTTTAGGAACAGTTATTCTAACTGTAATGAAACATGTAGAAAAAAGAATAGTTAAATTCATGTGCTGCACGGTCGGAAAAATTTCAAATTTAAATGTTGTCTCAGCCAATTTTGTAATGTATTTTTCTTTTTTTTTTGGGGGGGGGGGGTAAATTGCCTGAGGCATGAAGAAGGCATATCTGTATGGCATTGTTTATATATAAAACAATTATTTATTTATAAATTAAATTTATATTAATTTTTAATAAAAACAATTTTAAAAACTGTTTTGTTTTTTATTATAATTTTGTTTCTTTTTACATCAGTTTAAAAGAACTATGACAGTAGTCTCTTTTCAGTCAACAGGCTTTTGGACTGTAACTAGATCAGATCCCATGCTTTCTGTCTGTTGTGTGGTAAGGAGCTGGTGTAATATTAGAAGATGCAGGGGGAGATACTGAGTAGTGTAGGATAGTAAAGGGGTGGGGTCCATTCCCTCTTCCAATGAGTCACCCTCTTGTTGTGAATATCTTTCTTGGTCAGATGCTTCCAAGGGAATTGGAATCAGTTTTGCCTTTCTTTGGTTAAGTGAAAATGTTGTTTGAGTAATTTGGAATTGTTTTTGATGTTCTCTGGGATTGTTGAAGTTATTTTAAAGAGTTAAACCAATAATCTATAGTCTGTTCGCGGAAACGAGAGAACGAAAGTAAACAAACGGGTTACCAAAGAATAGCATTTTTTGGCACCAATACCTAGTTAGGCGAATTTAACCTTTCTTAATTCCAAGCAGCGTAAATGGAAGAAAGCAGAAATTCACACTGTGTTTGGCACTTTATCAAAATGCCAGGTGTTTACTCAACGCCAGTTTACACGTGCAATTGTTTAGTTTTGTTCTCTTGACTCGGCGAACGCACTATAAAGCTAAATTATTCAGCTTGATATGTAAGCTCATTTTTTTTTTATCTTATTGAAAGTAAATTAGAATGTTTTTTTATTTTGTGCTACTACTGAATATCAGTTACATTTAATATGGCAGCAGAACATTCCCAGACGTGTTCTAGTATTGGCTAAGAAAAATGGAACTGAATGCCATAAAAAGACTTATGCTCAAGTAGAAACTGCATCAAGTACTAGAGATGAGTTCAGGCTCATTTTTTGAAGCCTGAGCCCGAGAACTTTTAATCCAAGCCCGAGCAATATTATTTAAGTCGGAGCCCGAGCCCGAAATTTCAACTAAAGATAAAAAAAAATTCAATTACATCATTGATAGAATACAATAAATTTTGCTGTTTGTGCAAATTAAGGACAAATATAGTTGCAAACTCTCAATGCACTTTCTAATTCTTTATATCCATGTTTATCAAATAATGTCCGATCTGATGATTAACTAAGCAATATAAGCCACTTTTCTGAAATACCTAAAGAACTTCACGCACCTTCTAGGCGCCCGTGCCGCTAATTTTTTTTTATAAGTACTTTTATTTTCCTCATGAATCACTTTTTAAAATCTGTTTCAAGGAGTATGTTCAATACAGGAGAAATTTTTCACGAGCCCGAGCCCGAACGCAATTGGGAATTACAGAGCTCGAGCCCGGGCTCATCAAGTACTGCATTATTAAGCCTTCAGACTTGAACTTAATAAGTTTGAGAAGTAATGTACAATCGGAGCTTTTACTTAATATTTGTGAACATCAAAAATTATTTTATTTGAATAAATTTGAAATACTTCAAACATCATGTTTTGACCCATTGAAGTGCCATAAAAGAAAAAGAAAAAAATGTTTGAGAACCATTAATTCAAATTTATCTGAGGTAATTAACAAATTGCCAAACTGTGAAAAATCGATTTCTGGACAAAAAAAAAATGTATTTTTTGTAGGAAGAAGGTAAACAAACTTATTTCTGAGCTTGATGACAAAGTATCAACTGGCAGTGATACCAGTGACAAAGTATCAACTGGCAGTGATGAAACTGTCACAAATTTGAAATTGTCAATTTCAAAACAAGAAGCTTTAGAAGATGTTAATGTATCATTACAAAACACAGGTGAATCTCCATTGAAATTGATTGATTGAAGGAACGGAACTACTTTTTTTTTTCTGGTAAAATACTGAACATAAGTGTCACAATCAGTCATAATAATTAATATTTTCATTTTATGCTAAAGCAAGTTAGTATGCTTCTTATTTAATTTGTAGTCAGTGAGTCAAAGAAATGTTCAAAAAATCTTCAGCACACATTTTCTAATTAATGTTCAAATTTTGTCTAAATTTTTTAAATTAAGAAAGTATTAATTAAATAAATCCTTTTTTACACATTTAATTGCATACAGCTATTTTTTTAAAGAAAAATGTTTGTTTTCTAACTAAAGTATTAATTTGTAGTTGACAATAAAAAAAGCTAGAAAAATTTTGACGCATGTTAACTATATGTATTTCCGATTTTGTTTAAAAAATTTTAAATTTTAAAATAATTTAAATTTTAAGTAAAATAACTAATTCAATATTAACTTTTAAATAAAATAAGCACCTTTTTAAATTAAATAAATAAAAAATTATTTTATAATAACATTTGCATGCAGCATAACATTTTAAGAAAAATCTTCAAAATATTTGGTTTTTAATTAAATTAACCTATTAGGACTCAAATACCCACCGTTTTTATTTTAAATTATCTTACTTTATGCATTTACATGTAAGTAAAAAAATAGTTTGCTTTGTTAAGAGCTACACCATTTTCTGAAACAGCTTTTGCAAAATTATTGTTTTTATGAAATTTTTTTGAAAAAAACAGTTTGTGAATTTTTGGGGGGCTCCAGTTCTAAACAGGACTATCAAATTTTTTTTTTCTATAATCTCCAAACCTTTGTGAACATTTTGGTATAAATTTCAATTTAATATATTGAAAATAAAGAAAGTTATGATTTTTTTATCTGAAAAAGCACCATTAAAATAATTGTTTGCAAAAATGCCATTTATGGTCACTTTCCCATTATTTTAATAATTTTTATCTTAAAAAGTATTAGAGATATTGAAGTAAAATTTTATATTGTTAGTTAGAACACTAATGGCTACATTTATAAAAATTTTCAAAGAAATCCGAGACGGTGGGTGACATTTTTGAAATTTATTGGTTGATTTGAAATGGAATGACCCTATATCCACATCAATTACATGAGAATACAGTTTTAAAAATAGCATTAATATACAGTTTATGACTCGGGGAGTTTATTGTATCGTTAGGTTTTTACCCCTTTTTCCCAGGTTTTTACCGGTAAAAACCTAGTTTTTACCATGCCCTGGTAAAAACCAGTTTTTACCGGTAAAAAGCCAACCCTGGTGACTATACATCCCATTTGAGCAAGACAATCCTGTTTTAGGTGGCTTGGCCCATTGTCCCCAAGCACAGCTTCGGGGCACCGTAATGTCCCGTTTTTAGAAGATGTGCCCTCCATTGTCCCATTTTTAGAAAGAGAGCAACCCATGGTAACGATTTCAATAAAGGCTGCTAAAAATCTAAAATCATCCAACGGCAGTGTCTGTAAAAAAAAAAACCTAACCTCCCTCTCCCCCCCCCCTCTCGAGACGCAAAGAAAACGATGGGGATGTATTGTTTTTCTGTTTGTTCTTTTAATGTTCTTTTTTTTATTAACTATTTCAATTTATTTAATTTTTATTTCTTTTTTTAAAGTCTTGTTAATCTTTGGCTTATCCCCCTGATCTCCACTTTATTTTCCCTTTTCACTCTGGTTTTCTAAGAATTTTTTTCCTTCCGAATGACAACTTCCTTTTTTCTGTGTGCCCTTTTGTTTACATTTCTCACTTTCCTACTTTCCTGCTTTGTGTCGGATGGTGTTTTTGAAGTCGAAGGAGGGTTTACCCCTTGTACCACCCGAAATGTACATCTTGCACTATTTTTTATAGTATATGTGTTTTAGCAAATGTTAATTTTTCCATTTTTTTTTGAAATTAACATTAACACAAGCTTTTTTTGCACATTTTCTTAACAACTGAAAGATACCCTGACCTGAAATTCAGTCTCCTACACTATTACCCCTAAAAACAGTAGATGTCCCATTTTGAGGAAGAAAAACACACTATTGCCAAAAAAGTAGTAAATGTCCCGTTTTGAAGGAAAAAATAAATTGTCACGTTAGGAATGACCCATGTGTTACATGCAGTAGAAAATGCAGAATTCTGATTTAAAACTTAGCAAAAATTTAATTTTTAGACTCTGATTATATCTTATCTGCACAAATGGCTGCAGTAAGCACACACTTTCATTAATAAATAATACAATTTTTAAAAATAACTTTAAAGCTAATTAATAAATGTGTATTTGTTCTTCTATCCATTAAATTATTTTTTTTTAAATACTTCATAATTCAGAGCAAAATCCAGAGATCATCCTAGGATTAAAAAGGGGCAGGGTGCTAGTCCTTAAAAAAGAGCAATTTAAGCTTTCAAGGGCACGTCAAAATATAAAGAGGTACTATACAAATATATATATATATATATCTAAAGGCATTCAGAAAGAGGAATTTAACGCGAGTTAAACGTGGCAACAGTCAAGAAAAAAAAAAAAAAAAAAAACTAAAGGGACGTTGAGGTCTGCCTAGAACAGTGGTTCCCAACATTTTAACATCGCGTCTCCTCAACAAACGCTAACTTACATTGGCACCCCCCTTCTCACATTTATCAGCATACATTTAGTCGAATTTTCCACAAAATAATGTTATCAGTAGGGGAAACTCTTGTACCTAGGGCCATCATGTACCTAGGGCTACCATGCTTTATTTAAGTAATTTTTATTTTACAGCATTTTTACTCATTGGAGTGAGTGGCAACACTGTTTCAAATCATAGCAGCTATTTTTAATGAAAGGAAGAAGATATAGTTAAATAAAAAAGAAAGTCTTAATTTGATGATCAAAACTAAATTTTTTCACATCAACTGAAGTCTTATTTTGTGAAAATAAGTGAAAACTTATGTTTATAGCAGATAATTTTTTGTAATCATTAAAGGGAAAAATGAAACACAAAGAAGTTTGGTTTTTGCAGATTTTTGGCTGTGGAAGCTATTTTGCCAAAAAGAACAGCATCTTGTATCTAGGGCCATGGCCCTAGGTACAAATATTATTGTTTGTGCTGTTAACTTTTTATAAAAATGGGGATGGGGAAGATAAGTAGGATTTTATAGCACAAATCTAATATTTAAAATTTGTTCCATTTTTTTCAACCATGCTATCAACTTAGCAAAAGAAAATATAGCATGGTATTACTGACAATACTGCCTCATACTAGTCATAAATTACAGCCATTAGACAGAGGTGTATTTGGGCCCTTTAAAAAATATTACAATGTAGCCTGCAGTAGCTGGATGCAAACAAATCTAGGTAAACCTCTTATAATTTATGATGTAGGTGAGAATGTTAGCAAAGCATATCCCTTAGCTTTTACCCCTACAAATATCCAGTTTGGTTTTAGAGTATCAGGCATATGGCCAGTTGATGAGAATATATTTCGTGAGGATGAATATTTGAGTTCCTACATAACAGACAGGCCCACAATAACACCAGATGAATCAATTTCTGAGAGTCTGGCTGTGAGCAGACCTATTGATTGATAATGCAACGGTTACAGAAAAAATGGACGCATTTGTTAATTGTCAGCCTTCCACATCAAACTGTGAATCAACCCAATGTGTAACACCTGAACAAGTGCATCCTTTTCTTAAGGCTAAACCTCGTACTGCCAGAAGAGGTGGATAAAAACCTGGCAAGTGTAGAATTCTCACTGTTACACCTGAGAAATCACTTGAAATGGACACTTCAGATTCTGCAAGCAACACAGATTCTCCAATAGCTGATGAAAAGCCCGGTGATGAACTTGAAAAGGGAGATTTCTGTTTGACGAAATTAGATGAAAAAAAGCTAAAGCATTTTTACATAGCAGAAGTAGTTGACGTTACAGATGATCAGTATACTGTTAAATACCTGAAACGACTCTTAAGCATTCGAATAAATTTTTTTATCACAGTGATACAACTTACGTTATCAACAGAGATGATGTTATATTTAAATTGCCTTAACTAAAAACTGTTGGAGGCTCAGAACGCCAATGCTTTTTACCTACTTTTGGTGTCAGTTTTATGAATCAAGCGTGGAATAATAAACATTTCTTCCTTACAAAGATTTTAGAAACTGTGCAAAAAAGAAATAATGCATACAAATTGTTTTTTTTTATATTGTAAACAACAATTTCGGTTTTTGAAAATAACTGGCCCTAGGTACAATAGTATTATTGTACCTAGGGCCATTTGTAATTTTTAAAAAATTTTCAGTATCATTTCCAATTTTTTTGTTTCGATTCTTGAAGTGATTTTTATTTAAAGAGAATAAAGAACTTAATGTATGCAAACTATTTTTATTATTGTAAGTTAATTATAAGTAAAGATATTGCCATTTGAAAATAGCTGGCCCTAGGTACTAGAGTTTCCCCTAAAGTTTGAATGAACATTTTAAGTGAAAATAGATATATATTTGAATAAAAATAAGAATAAATAACATGATTAAAAAAAACATATATCACTACTTGCTCTTTAGTTTTTCTCGTCCCCCCCCCTCCTCCCCTGCAAATGCTCTGCGCTCCCTAGGGCAGCCCGCTGGTTACTTCCGACACATCGGCACGCCAAGAGATCGCCAACAATTTCACCCCCTTTTCAAGAAGGGTCAGCCCGTGACCCTGCAGATCTAGACTCATGGAAAATATCACGAGGATGGCCCCGTTCTGAAGAGGGGATGGCAAAAGCGGGAAGATAGCAACCCATAAATTACTCCAGCCAGTGTCATTGTGAAATCCGTGAGTGGTACATGCAACGCTTTGAAGTACAGTATTTTGCAATGAATTTTGTGTATTGATATCGGAGATGTCTAGCAAGGGTATAATAAGAGTTCCTTTATCAGCAGCAATAATTAAAACTTGTCTTTAGAAAAATATTTTAAAACGCTAGAAGCATCGCACTTACTATCGCTTGTTTTGAAAAAAATTAAAAAACAAAATATTTTATTCTTTTTTTTCACGATTTTAAAATTCACTAATTTTAATTTAAAATGCATGCGCTCACTGTCTCAGGAAGGAAGGAAAAAAAAAAGAAAAGAAGAGAAATTTGAAGAAAGAAAATTGCGTTAACTATTTACATATATTTACCTCAAAATTTACTTATTCGTTTTAGTTGTGGATGCAGGATCTTATTTTAGGCTGGGTATTCGGAGCATGTGACATGGCACTTCCATTTTATAGTTGTCCTAGAAACTGCACAGATAGTATCAAAACACGTACTAAAATAATCTTTCACACAGGGTTCGTTGATTTAAATCAGCTTGATTAAAATCCCGATTTAAATCAAGGGATTTAAAAAAAAAAAATCAATGATTAAAATCATTTTTCAAAAATGCATTTTGAATTGATAGATTGATGATGATAATCTAAATAAAAATCTTCAACACTCAAATGAAATTAATTTCTTAATAGCATTAGATGGCCACTGCAGTGGTTTAGGGAATCCTTCAAGGGGGGGGGGGGAAGAGTGACTTTTGAGTGTGACAGTGTGAGAACAAAAGAAATTTGATCAGGAAAATTGGCATTACTAGAATTATTTCAGATTTTAGAACACGTTTGTTTAGGATTTCGTGTTCAGAGAGCTATTGCTAAAGTACAAGGATAATGGCAAGAATTAAGAAGGATAATATTTGGATGTACTTTAATGAAGAGCAGACAGTTTCTGGAAAAGGTGTTAAAACCAAATGCAAGAACTGTGGAAAAGTTATGATGGGATTAGTAGCCAGAATGAAAGCACATGTAGATAAATGTTTCTCCTCTGGCAGAAATGATATTAATAGTGATCAACCTCAAGAAACAGCTGAGAACAATTTAACTTGTACAAAATCTGAGGCAGCCAAACCTATGAAAAGAAAAATCAGTGAGATAGAAAATGATGTTGGTGTTCTTAAGAACAGCATGAATGATTATGTCATAAAGACCACTAAAACTCAAAAGCAAATAAGAGGAAGTGGCAAGGTATATTTATGACACCAATTCTGCTTTTCATCAGGTTAATCATCCCCAATTTAAAAAGATTTCTACTTTAAGGCCAGGGTATACTGCTCCAAATAAAGTAGAAATAGGTGGAGCATTACTTGATAATATATATGATCAAGAGAAAGAAATTGTTTCATATTAAAATTTGTTTATCTATGCACTTATTATAATAATAGCTAAAATAGCATAAAATATATTTTATATATATTGTTTAAAATTTCATACTACTTTTATAATATGCAAAATAAATTCATATTAGGAATTTTTAAAACATCTTTAAAAAAATCCGATTTAAATAAAAAAAATCTGATTTAAATAAAAAAAATCCGATTTTTTTGATTTTTTTAAAAAAATCAAAAAAATCACGAACCCTGCTTTCACACATTATGAAGGTTTAATTTCTACCTGAATATCAATAAATTATCTGAATATTTTAATTGAATCCAACAAATTAATCAAAGAGTTTAGTTTCATAAATTGACATTTATTTTCTTATTTTATAAAGATAGTTGCAAGTTATGCATAAATGTATAAATTTAATAATATCTGATGCTGATAACTAATAAGTAGTTCGACAAAATCCTCTAAAGTTTTAAAAATTCTAAAATTTAAACTTTTGGTCAGAGAAAAGAGAAAATCAGTTTTTTTTTTTTTTTTTTTCGGAAACATACATCGTAATTTAATGTGTTCTCTTGAGTATTTGTAGAGCCTGAAATATTTGACCCATTAACCGTATATTGTAAAACTAAAATAAAAAATAAAAAAAACTGTTAAATTTTTTTTTTTAAAGCATTTTCTTAAATTCATGTTAAAAATTTTTTGCAATTCCCCTAAAGAACTCTTGAGCAATGTGACAGAGGCGTTTAAAAGTTTAATGTTAAGAAAATCTTCATGCACGGATGATTTGTGAAACGCAAAATAATTTAAGTAATATTCCACAATAAATTTTTTTTCAGAGTTTCCCGCAAGTACCCTACAGAGGGTGTTCACACATTTTTGTAACGATTTTGCAAAGATATATATAGAAATAAATATAAGAATTTTATTTTCTAATGTGTTCAGTCTGATAGCCCTTTCTTTGAACCATCATATTACATCTTGATTTCAAAGATGAAAGTCCTTTTCTTAAAACATCAAGGCTGATATTGTTCCACTCCTCCATCACAATCTTGTAGTAATACAATCTTTTGTAGTAATATATGAATGCATCTTGTGTTTGCGTGATTATGGCAACGCTATACTAGGGCAATCTGCCAAGGATAGGGGGGGTGCCTAGGTAAGAGAACTTTCTAAGGGGTTCTAAAGCGTATTCACGTTACATCTGGAAAAAAACCTACCAAAAATCCAGACTGTTAGATCGACAGCTGCTTGATGGGACCCGATCCCAGGACCTTCACTCTTCGGCCGTCTACCATTTTGTGACATAACTACTGTGTGATGGTAAGGCTATAAATGTATCTTAAAGTAGAAATATAATTCAACTCATCTTCGTTTAGAAATATATTTAATTTTATATTTCAATTCCATTCATTATCACTGAAAAATAACGTTTAATAAATACTTGTCACGCATTTTTGCTTTCATGCCATTTAAGATGCCATTTATTCCAGGAAAAATTCATGTATATGTAAAAAAAAAAGTTACTATTACATTTGTTTGTTCATCTTAAAATACACTGGAATACAATAAACTAGAAGTTTCTGTAGAAAATTTTACTTAATTGAAGTTTTAGACGTATTTCGTATCTTGTGTGTATTAAGAAAATACATGTATTTTGTATTTTTTCAATTTAGAAAGCATTTTGTATTTTGTAATTTTTTGTGTTTGAATAAATTTAATTTGTATTTTGCATCGAAAATACATTTTTTTTTATGTATTTTGCCCAACTCTGCTTCTGTAGCCGCTTTCAAAGAGCATTACAGAGCAAGCAGTAATAATTTTTATTTCCAACGGAGGGGAGTAGAAGAGGGGACTCTTCTACTCCCCTCCGTTGCACTGGAGAGAGTATGAGGGAATGTCCTCTAAGTGAAACTGTACTCCCCCTCTCTAAAGAACGGGGGATGAGGGGGAGAAAAGCAATAAACTTTAGGTTTACCATTACCGATCTCTGGGAAGATACGCAGCCCGCTCCACCAGTTGGGAAATGTTGATCTAGAGAATGATGTTTTAAAGCATTCCTTTAAGAAGTGGGATCAACAGGAAGGACCACAGGAAACTAAATAAGAAGTGGGGAACACCACCCAAGCATTCCTCAGAATTCTAGCCCCACATGGCAAATATCATTAATGTGCATAATTAAGAAATATTTATGATTATTTTAATAAAGAATTAAATAATTAAAGATAATTAATTTGTCTTTACTCCATTCCTGTTATTTTAAACTTCTGTTAATTTGCAAACATTTTTACAGTAAATCATCAGTAAAAATGCATTTTGAAGGAAAAAAAAAAAAAAAAAATGTTAGGTTCTACATGATAGCATAAAAAAGATAAAGAAATTAAAAGCACATACAAATAATTAATTAATTTATTCTAATACAAAATCATATATATTAATATGCTAAGGTTAAGATGTTTGCCCCCCTTTTTAGAAAAAACCTCAGAATTACTCCACATAAATTTTATATCATTTTATAGAGAATAGCTTCCTCTACCGGCATCAACAACTAAAAAAATTGTATTGCTTTTGTTTATGTAAATTAATGGGTGGAATGCAGAAGTGGTGCCCATGCCAAATGATGGTGATAACACACCATTTCTAGCAACCGTTATCTTTTTTCTTTGAAGAGAAACGTCATAGCTGTTGAATATTGCAATTTGCAAAAAAACTTGCGTGAAGAGGTGATATTCTAGGAGTTACGAAGTAGTGTTTTTTGTACATTTAGCATTAGTTTACTAATGAAATTCGCAGTTAGTGCAAGGACAACACACATATGAAATATGACGTCATTGCGGGATTCATGTGTTATGCTTTGCAAGTGAAATCGCTCGTGAATGTAGAACCTCTCACTAGATGGGTGCAAGAGTTTTGTTTGTTGCGATTTGCGATTGATTTCGCTACACAAGAATCCGGCCACCTAGTAAAGAATAAATAAAATAAATAATTTTTGTAATTTTGCAAAGTGATATCACACTTATTTAGTGCCAATTATTCGCACAAGTACCGCTAGTCTAATAAAATTTGCTTATTTTTTTAGTTTGAAAACAAATGCCTGTTTTTTGTTTTTTTCCATATCGTTACAACTTTATCAAAGTTTTTAAAACCATTTATCTTTAACACCATTAATTTATTTACATGCTCAACTTTTAGTCTATTTCTTTTGTCTGTTAGCATTAAGTTCAGTTAAGAGAAAATTCTCTCAACTTCAGCATTGCAAATTGCCAAAGAACAGGCAATTCCCAATATTTGTTGCATGTTGGGATATAATTTGAGATATGCGGCGATTTGAGATTGGGATAGGTTTGACATAGATGTTGATAAAAGTGAGTTAAATAACATGCATAATATTAGTTATTGATAAATGCAGTGATGTTAATTCTGCGCCGATTGCGCCGAAACACAAATTCTTGCGCCGAACTGCGCTTTTAGCCATTTTTTGCGCCGGTCTGCGCCGAATACGTCGTTTTGACTCATTCAGGGTGCGCCAAAACACAAATATTGCACCGAGCTGCGCTTTTAGCCGATTTTTGCGCCGGTCTGCGCCGAATACGTCATTTTGACTCTTTGTTAAATTTTTGCCACGCTCATTTATCTTTTAAAGCGTGTATGGAAAGCTAGTTAGCAATAAAGCAAGATTTAAACTGCGTACGAAAGCTGCATTCCGAAGCCATTCTACCCGCCCCGGATCGGACCAGCCGGGCTTTGTTAGTCACCTCAATCAGGGCCGGCCAGATAGGCAAACAAGTAATCATCGCAATGGGCACCGTTTTTTGTTTATGAAGGGGCACGATTTCCAACTTAAAATCATAAAAGCAATTTTGAAAAAAGTAAAAGGGACGTCTTTTTCTATGTTTGCAGGGTGGAGTGGGTGTCATGTACCGCAGGGCCGCCCCTGATCTAAACCAGACCGGTCCGTAAAGAAAACAGTATATTACGGTGACGTCCCAGCCCCTAAAAAATCACGGTTTATGACCCGGCCCGTAGCAAGAATGAAAATTGGAAGCATGACCGGTTTAGAAATCAGAATCTAGGCTGTCTGAATTAATAGAATATTTCATTTCAAAATAATCCGGAAATCCACTGCCAGTGGTGTAGTCGCGGGGGGTAGAGATCTGTGCGGGCCCAGGCTTTTGCAGCACGATTCATTCAAGGCACGGGCTGACCTCAGCATTTTCTAGAATGGACCGGAACAAGCGTATACTCTTAAAGACGGTCCTCTGCGCTTGCAAAATCGAGCCTTTCCGGAAATTTTTGCTCTCCTAAAATTTGGACAAGACCAAACGATTGGTTTGTGATCCCCCCCCCCCTTCCTTAAATCATGATTAATATACGAGCTGGACCGGGTCTGAATTTTTTATTTTGATTAAATGCCGGGCCGGGCTAGACATTTTCGGCCCGTGAAGATCATGAGCGGGGAGATGCCGTCTCACTACTTTTTCATTCGAGCTTATGTCAGCAAAAGTAAGCGTTCTTCACTTTTCATCATGGACGCATGATTTTTGAGTCTTCAGTTGCGAGTGTTCCTAAACCTTTTTTCTTAAAACTACACCACTGTTTTTCTTTTTGTGTGTGTGCAGGCTCTACGAGAGGGGGCAGACAGGGCGACGCCCCTGGGCCCGTGTTCAGCCAAAGTGTGTCCGCAAATTTTTCAGAATGTGTTACGAATTTCATTTATAGATCTAATCATTTATAGATTTAATTATAGATATAATTGTATCATCATTTATAGATATAATTAAAATCTTTATTTTAAAATAGACTAAATTTTGAATACATAATTCTAGAATGATATAAACGGCAGAGATGTTAATTCTACCATTTAAATATTAGTATTTTTACAACCTTCGAACATGCATTAAAAGTACCATTGCATATAAGAAATACTTCCCTCCCACTCTCTTTCCATTTAGCATTTATATGAAAACCATTAAAAAGAGCAGTTTCACACAAAAAAAAAAAAAAAAAAAAAAAAAAAAAAAATTCCTTCCGTCCATGTAAATGCATGTATTGTTTTTACCAAGTTGCTGATAGCATAGCCTGTATACACCCTTTTTTTTACAGAGCTTTCCTAAAGTGCTTTCAAATAGTGTTTTGCTTTTAGTGCAAACTTTGCTTTTCTTGTATGCATTTATTGTGTTCCTAAATCTTCAATTTTATGCTCCAAAACATGTTAATTCTGATCTCGAATCTTCGTTTTCCTCTCGGAAACTATTTTTTTGTGCTCCCGAGGTGCTCCCAAATGGAATTTTTCTGCTCCCAAATAGAATTTTTCTGCTCCCAAATGGAATTTTTCTGCTCCCAAATGGAATTTTTCTGCTCCCAAATAGAATTTTTCTGCTCCCAAATGGAATTTTTCTGCTCCCGAGTTGCTCCCAAATGAAATTTTTTCTGCTCCCGGGATGCTCCCAAATCGAGTGTTGGAGTTAACATCCCTGTAAATGTAACCCCTTGTTACATTGACTTGTCGGAAGACGAGAAAAATATGCAATAAATCCGGGGGTGGGAGGGTAGAGGATATGGTGAAAAGTTTATTTTTATTAACATTACACACATAAAACAATAAGATTAGCAATGTTAAACACAAACAAAAGTAACAAACTATAAAGACCGAGAAATTTAATCTCTTATAATTTTTATTCACAAATATACATGTGTATTCACACTTTTCATTTTCTGGTTAAAAAATTTTGGGTGACATAGAAAAAGCACGATATATTCGAATGTGTGCAATATGGAGAGGGGTTACTGTCAGGGCTATAGAATTACAAGGGTTGGAATCCAATTGGTGTTATACATCCAATGGTTGGAATGTATAACACCATATCAAATCAAATTACTGAAATATATTTGTTCGTCCTCTTACACTTCTAATTTGATATTTTCTCATTCATCAAAAGTGAATACAATTTTTTTAAAAAGCACTATTCTATAAAATAAATAAAAAGAATTACTTCATGTAAGTTTTTTAGCTGGTATAAAATAAATATTTTTTTAACTCACAGAATTGTCCAAAAGTAGGAAATAAAGTTTAAAATATTTTAAATAATTTATTTTTCATAAAGCTTTACTTTTTCTTTTTCTAACATGCTTAAAAAGGTCTCTTTAAGAACACTAAATTGTCTTTCTTAAACCTTGCTTTAATCTTTTTAAAATACAGTAGACACCAGTTATAATGTACTCTCATGGGACCTAAAAAAGTAGTAAGGTATAGCTGAAGTAAGTTATAAGCAATTACGGTCAGTAAGATTACAGAAAAGAAGAAAGTGGGCTCATAATTTCACTGTAATGTGTGTTTTAAACAGGTCTGATTTTTTAAAATTTAAATTAAATAAAAAACAGAAAATCTTTTATTACTAACAATTTTTATTGAGATAAATAATCTGTAATTTTCTTTTGCTTTAAATGAGCAGATGCTACTTTAAAGGTACCGTTTTGGATATCCATAATAGACTTTTGTAGAATAAATAAAAACTTTGTGAAAAAAGCACACATAAAATGTTACTTTTAATAAGTTACAATCGTTTTGTCCAAAATTGGTTAAATTGTTTCGAAAAAATATAAAAATTTTTTTTTTTTTTCAAAAATCTTTTTCAGTTCCCTCTGCTCAACGAGTCGAAGGGCCTGTCTGCCGAAGACTGAAAGAATTTTTTAGTCGAAATGATCATACCTTCTTAAGCGTAACATTTTATGTGTGCTTTTTTCACAAAGTTTTTATTTATTTTATAATTTAACACCAGTATTTTGAGTGGCTTTTTTTTTTTTTTTTTTCAGACTTTTGTAGAGTCTGCATAATCACTTCGGCATTAAAAAAATTGTAGTGTTTTTGCAGCATATGCTTGGTACTTCACTATCATCAGAATCATTATAGTAGGGCTTTTCATAAAGAATTTACATTGATAAATAACAAAGAGAAAGCATGGTCTTGTTCTTAGCCCTGCCTAGCAGGGGGAAAGAGATAAAAGATTGCTCCCTTCATTCATGCACAATTCATCTTGCTGGAGATTCTGAAAACTGACAAGTGTTTTTAAATGCACTGAAATTTCTGAGAAAAAGGAAATAAAATGCTTAAGAAAAGCAAAATTTTATTTTTGGCTTTTGAATAAAATGTATGTTATAGCTGAAGTACGTTCTTTTGTTAAGTACGTTTTAGCCAAAGTTAAACAACATTATAAATGTAGGACCTCAATCAGGACCTAGCTTCTAGGTAAGTGTTATAACCGATAGTATGTTAGAACCTCTGTACTCTGTAAAAAGAAGTATTAAATATTTTATTTTAACTATCAAATGTTTTTAATCAGCTTAAAATAATTAAAATATTAAAAATAATTAACATCCTGTTGCCAAAAGTACTTAAACAAATTTTATATTAAAAAACCTTCCAGAATTATTTCTAATTTTTTTTTTTCTTTTTTTTTAGTTTTTAAAAACTGAAAATAGGCTTAAATCGATGGCAATTTGTTTTATGAATAATTTAGATGTTAACTTATGACACAATTTGTTTTCTGAAGACATCTTTTCGCAGGACTAGCTTCCTTTTGCTTTTAATTTTTTTTTCTTCATTCATTAAAATGTTGAGGATTTTCAAAAAATCAGAAGATATACTATAATATGAATATTTAGAATACCAAATCTTGCCAATAGTCTGATTTTTTTTAAATTCTGCAGTTACTCCACTATTATATAATTAAAAGTGTGGCATAATAAGAGGGGGGGTGGGGGTTTGGCCTGAGCGGAAAAAAAAAAAATGGTGGCTGGCAGGACACTTAGAAATAATATGGTGGTAAACTAAAAGACCGAAATGGGGGCAGAATGCTGAAACTTAGAAAGAATGTGGTGGCAAGGACCGCACTGGGCACTAATAACCCTAGCGCTACACTGCTAAAGCAAAAAATCATTATTATGCTCTAATTTTGGCAAAAGCATAATGTGTTTCAATTGCTGTATTCACAAAGCGTCGCAAATCGATCGATTTTCAGATTGATTCGAGTGGATAAACTGAACATGGTAGACTGCTGAAGTATTGAAGTTCCCATGTTCAGGCCCGGCCTTTCTACTGTCGGTCTGGAATTTTGGTCAGTTTCATCCAGATGTAACGTCAATACGCATTAGAACTCCTTAAAAAGTCATCCAACCAAGGCACCCCCCTTAGGAGATATCCCTTGTCTAGGCTTCCCATAACAAACAAGCTAATCCTGCAGAATTTTCGAATTGCAAAATGTTGTTTTCTTAAGGCATATTTTCTGTATCATCTGTAATTATATATGGTTAGTAAATAACTGTTATACATCAAGACTAATATGTACTAAGAAAGCCAATTAAAAAGAGCAAATCGTTTAGGGGGAATTTTTTTTAAATAATAACTGGTAGGAATTTTAGTGACAGGGTAGTTGATGTGTGACACAATTTATGGCCGTCTCTATTCATTGACACTGAAAATGATGACTATGAGGGGGTCTGGATTTAGCAGAAATCCTTCAAAGGACAGAGCTAGGAAGTTACTCCTGTTTGCCTAGAAAAAATGTCAGTGTGACTTACTGTATGAAGATCACTGTAGATTTCGATCCACAATGTTGATGAACTGGTCAAATGGCAAAGAAATCATTCAGTGTTTAGAAGGTAAGCACTTTTGAAGGTTCAACAAATGAAGAAGATTCTGACTCAAATTCTGATGTAGAAACTGATAAAATTCTCTTTGATGAGGATTTATAATTGGGGTAGAAATAAGTGGCACACCAGAAATATGCTACTGACCAGTAAGTTATCGTGTTGTACAATGTTTGCCAAGAAAGCTCTGATTAGAGCATCCTAAGATTTTAAAATAAACAACATTTACACAAATGCTTGCAAATAAATAATTTAGGTGAAAATTTCATTTGTTGCATCATATTTTTCAAAATTTTTAGTTTGCCTATTCTTAAATAAGTGTTGTTTTGTGAAATTTAGATTTTTATAGTGAAAATACTTTGCTTTAAATTTATCCCCCGAAATCTTCAAAACTTCCAAATCCACACAAACCACTCCCCCCTTGCTGTGCAGATTTCTCGGAGACCACTGTTCTTTAATGTAAGAGAAGATGAATGAATAAATTAATTTTTTTTTCAATAAATATAATAATAGTAATTAAGCTTTTTTTAATAGTGTCATCTTGCAGAACATTACACTTCATAAAAGTTATTCTGAAAGTTTTTAAAATCTTAGATGGATTTTATTTTTAGTGATTTTTTAAACTGCTGATAAATTCACTTTTTATTTCTTTTCTTTAAAACAGGTTTAGCTAATATTCACACTTCAAATTTGAGTTGATTTTCTCTTATTATATATTTTTTCTTTTATGTTAGAATTATGTGAAATTATTATACATCTAGGAAATTTACATTCTTTTTCTAAGTGATTTATGCTCAAAACAAAATTGCAGTTTAATTTGGGATAAAATTACATTAATGTTAATATATATATATATATATATATATATATATATATGAATCCATTTTTAGTTTAAAACCTATCAGGGATAGCCTAAAGTTGTGCATGCATTGCATTTATTTTTCTATTCCTATCCCACATGATTGAAGATGTAGATGTTTTGTTGAAAAGGTTAAGGAAACCATTCAAGTTTTATCTGTTTTTGTAGGTTGTCTGCGTTTCCCTCCTCTCTAGTTGAAATTTTCATTTGATGTTTGCTACCCGGAATTAGTGTTATTGCTCACATTATGTCTCTCATTAATAGTTTGTATTAATTAAATTTCATTTTTTTTTAGTTTTTCATTTTAGTTTGGCTAAGTGTTATTGTGAAAAGAGTTGGATTGATATATATATTTTTTAATATTAAAAAAAAAGGATTTCTATAGTTTAGCTTCTTTTGTATATTGTTATGTGATATTTGTCTTTTATTTTTATTATTATTTTATCATTTAGAGGTTCTACTAACCTTTTGACTTGTGAGTCTGTGTTTATATACATGTAATTTTTCAACATTTTAAAATCATAAAAATCCACATTATTATTTTTTCTAATATTAAGTTTTCCAGCAGTAGTTCTGTTTTAGGCAAATATAAATTTGATTCTTAAATTTTTTGTTTGTATGAAATTTCTAAATGTAATGAAGTGGAACTAAAATATTACAATTTTGCTCTAGCTGTTCAGTCGGAAAGTTAGAAGATGCCACACGTTAATACTTTTTTCGAGTTAATTACATAACGCAAGATAATTTTGAAGCCATAGTGTATTAATTTCTGATTGACTATTAAAAAACTTGACTTATTCTATCATTCATTTGGAATTTACAAATATAGAACTCTGCCCATGCCCTTTATAAGAAATTCCCTAGGAAATTTTTTTTTGTTGAAATCATGTTTTATTTTGAGTCAAATAATATAAATATAATAAAAAGTCTGAAAAAATTGTTTTTTTTAAAGGGTTTTTTAATGGTAGCATTTATGCTACCATCAGCAAATTATGGTACTAATGAAGGGATTTTCACATTTAAAAAAAGTTATTGTGACTTAATTTTTTTTAAAACATTTTTGCATGTGAAAAGCTTTAAAAAAATTCTTTCTTTAAAAAATAAAAATATATGTTGCATTTGTTATATTTTACAAATGGACATCAGTGATTTCATCTATGGACTGCTTATATTCATCTGAAATGATAGCACATTTTCTGTAAGCATATATAATTATTAGGGATCGACCAATACCACATTTTTGCCGATGACCGATACCGATACTTTACCCATAAATTCATTTTCAGAAATAGCCGATACCGATACTTTAAAGTTATGGTATCGGCCGATACCGATACTTAACCGATACCGATACTTTACATAATTTAATGTCATTTAAACCGACATCTGTATTCTGGATAGTTTTTGTAACGAGAGTATAGTTCGCGTTAAAATGAATAACAGCATGATGAAATTTGAGCCCAGTAGAAAGCATTAAAAAGAAAAAGCAGTGGATACATTGAAGTGTGAATTTACAGTAGTTCTAGTCTTTCTTTTCTGTTCAATCATGCCGACGAATGGCCGAATTTATAAAAAGCTGAGCACTGGGAAGCGTGCGGGTTCGGAATTCTTTCTCCTCACGTGGCTGTCGATCTAATGGTCTAGGGTTTTGGGCAATTTTCTCCAGATGTTATGTGAATATGCGTTAGACTCCCTTAAAAAGTCCTCTGCCCAAGCCCCCCCTATAGGTAGATGCCCCTCATTTAGGCTTGACAGAACAGAAACACGGGGGAGGGGGAGTTAAAGGGATATATTAATAAGAGAATCCATTTCCGGTGCCGACTGGTGCAAATATGTAAATCAATTTTTCTAAACCTCTGTTTTGTCGCCTGTTTGTTGCTATGAGCCAGATAAAAGGATTTCATATTAGACCCAAAACAGCTTCCTGTTTGCTCTTACTATATGTGTCTTTGTTTTTGGTTCATGCCTCGATTTTGTGCTTACAAAAGTAAACATATGAAATTTATTCAACTTCAAAGCTTGCAAGTTTTATTTACATTTTCTTTAATTCTTTCTCATATGAAAATATTTTTTAGATTACTTAAACTGCATTAAATTGTGATAATGTATAAACTCTCTGTACAGTACTATGTAAGTACATATGTATTTACATATTGTTCATTAAATACGTATGTAAATTCTTCCCTTAAAATGCATAATAAGTTCACATTAATTAATGTTTTATTTATCTGCTCCAATTATTTAACCACTAAGTGAATAATTAAATGTTTTAGCAAGATTTCTTTTTAATATGAACTCATATGATCATTTTTAAGTTCTTTTTGAAAATTCGTATATTTTGATTCTCCGAACAGGGTTTAGTCACAATTAATCTGGATGATCCATGAATTTGATCTTTTCCGTAGGAAGAACAGGTACACGCCGATTATTCCTGTGTTTTCCGTATATTAAATACTATTCACAAGAAATATGTTTTTTACCCCAAAATTTGAAATAAACTAAATAATAATTAGTATTACTAATTATACTAATACAGCTTCAACATTTTTAATTAATTAACAATATAAATAACTATTAGATATAGATAATTATTACATTTCACAAAACAGAATGATACACAAATACTAAGTTCTCTCATTAATCTGATAGATAATAAAATCATTAAATGTTTGATAATTCGTACTTTTGATAGTGTTTAATTATGACCAACAGGGGCATCAGGCATTGATAGATTTGGGGGCCCCAAAATCTATGAAATTTGTTATATTTTTCATAAAATTTTGATATAAAAAATATTTCAGAAAAAACATTTAAAATTGGGGGCCCTTTCAAGTCGGGGGCCCTAGGCAAAGTTCCGATTTGCCCATATAATAATAAGGCCCTGCGCTTCACGACCAAAACCACATCATACTTTAAAACTTCAACCTTTCAAAACCATCAAAAAGAGGTTTCCAAATGGAAGAAAATGTGCCTCACTATTTTCAGAAGACTTTTAAAATGTTAATATTATTATCAAAATTTAAAATCACAGAATGCAAAACAATGTAAAATAACGGAATTTTGAAGTGCATTTACATATTTTATTCTCTAAATTCGTGGATTGTCTTTACTTTTGAAAATTTCATTTATACAATGAAATGTAAGGAATAGTAAGTTTAACAAATTTATAATAAATACCAATTTATTTTTAATTGAAAGTCATAATTCAATACTTTTAAACATCGAATTAAGTAAAAAGTTTGTAATATTTTCTGAAATAACTGCAAAAATCTCTTATCTTTGTACAACGAAATTTTCTCTAGAGCGAATTTTTTAACTGGAACCGAGCGAGTTCGTTACAGGGAGATTCAATTGTGTGTGCATATATATATATATGAATGAACTCTTTTTCGAGTCCACACAGTGAGAAAATGAACGCTTATAAAACTGAAGTAAAATTCTAGCCTACCTCTCGAAATTTGTTTTTTGTAATCCTTGTAGATAGCGTATTTAGTGTTGGGCACCAATTAAAAATAATTTAGAAGAATGGATTATTGTCCTGTTAAACTGTCATATAACGATAACGATTCTTTGTCCATAATTTCGACCACACTTGGTGATACGACATCCATAGCGATGGTTAGAATTTAAAAAAAAAAAAAAAAAAAAAAGAAAACAGTTCGAAAACACTCGCGCAAACAAATGTGCCAATGAAACGACGCCTCTCATCTCATTCCCAAAATAAAGATTCCAGAATGGTTGCGCCTGCGTACTTTTCTTCTGAAAAGCGAAGTATCGGTTGAAAAGTATCGGTGAAAATGGATGAAAGCAACAGAAACCGATACTTTCCCGATACTTTTAGAATCGGAAGAACCGATACCGATACCTAAAAAAATAGGAGGTATCGGCGCCGATACTATCGGTTGCCGATACTATCGGTTGCCGATACTATCGGTCGATCCCTAATAATTATGCTTAGACAGAATATGCTTGTAAGTTTTCAGAATTTTATTTTTTATTTGCCATCTTCGTTATAATCAGCGATCTGTAGAAGTCTTAAAAATGTTTCAAATCTCTTTCAATACAACTTTTAAATGTGTTCATACTGTATCCCATCTTCACAATATCCTCTGATGTGAGATGTCTGGACCAGTCCCTTCAAATAACAATTCTCAAACCTTAATACTTCCCCTTTTAGTCCCAATCAACTGCATTGTTTTTCTACAGGGCCGTCCAAAAGATTCTAAATGCATTATGCTCTATAGGCAGAAATTCACTAAACTGGCATATCTAAAAAAATATTGGTTGTAGAATTTTGAAACATTATATTTAGGATTGTTGTAACATCTAGTTGTGCACCTCCCCTTTTGGTCCCAATCGACTCCACTGTTTATCTACAGGGCTGCCTAAAAGATTCTAATACATTATGCTCTATGCAGGCAGAAATTCATTAAAGCCTATTTTAGAGGTATTAGGCTATTTCAAATGACTCATAAGTGTTATATGCTGTTAAGGGTTGCAAAATAAATCTCTCCATCGAAAATAGTATCTGTATCATTTATAGTTCTGCTACAGGAACACTCAAAAGAATTTCAACACATTACAGTCAAAGGGCCGGTTTGAGAATTCACCGGTTGGTTATGCACCGGTGCTACCGGTTGCGGTCATGCTTTGGTTAAGTGACGTCACGGTTGTCAACCGGTTTTGGTCATCCTCACCACATCCGATTCCAAGTCAAGAAAACAAAAATAAACATTGGCAATACTACGCCAATAACCGGAATAACCCACCTCGCTAGTAGGGTCATTTTGGTTGCGCTCTGGTCACGCTGAGCAGACAACTGCTACATGACCGAAACGTTTTCGAGCGCGGTTACTTCCAGAGCTCCACCCAATGCTCCGCCTTTTCGAACGCTCTGGTCATGCACCGGTGTTACTGGTGCACAACTGATGAATTCTCGAATGTGCCCAAAGTCAGTTTTAGAGATATTCATCCATTTCAAACACAGTACCGTCCAACCATGGTCACGTGCCTCCCCCAAAAATTAAACCAAAAGTTCCCAAGCTTGAAAACTTTTGGTGTCCGCAGGGCCTGACTATAACATTTTTGTGCCCGCAGGGTCGGCCCAAGGGGGGTGCGAATGTAGGCGATCGCCTAAGGCCCCGTGCTTATAGAGGCCCCGCTCCTGGGCCATTTTATTGCTATCTCATAAGACATGATAGAGAAGAGGCCCCGCACTTGCGCTTCGCCTGGGGCCCCGCAAGCCCCTCGGGCCGTCTCTGGTGCCCAGAGCACTTTTAAATTTTTATGCCCCTGTATATAGATGGTTCAACTTTTGTGCTTCTGTACATAGCTTTAAACTCAATTTTTTGTGCTGTTTGTGTATGTGTGCCCAGGGCACAGTCTAAAGGTCAAAATTAACAGTCGCCACTCGCACATGGCGACTGTATTTTTGAAAGTAAAGACTGCAAATTTATGTACCAGTAGCTACAGTTTATTTCCCCACCACTTTTTCTTTTCACAAAGTTTTTATGAATTGAAAGTAAAACAGAAACAAGAGTCGTTCAAACAGATGTTCTTTACAGGAGGCAAAAAACTCTACAGGGCTGCCCTGTAGAGTTTGATCGATTTCTGCATGCCGGAGGGGGGGTACAGCTAGATCACTGATAAAGGGTATTTGTATCACTTGACGAATTCCCAAAAGTGATCATCTGTTGTGGAAATTTGCAAACAGGTATTACGACAAGATGTAAGATTGTAGTTTGAAGCAGACATCGGGTCATTCCATGTCAAATCAACACACTGATTCAGACTTGATGTCTCAGATTTTCATAATTTTTCGTATTCAGTAATATATCATTGACTTATGAAAAAATACCAGATTTCAGTTATGTAGCACAATTATTTTTGAAGTTATTAATTTTTAAAGATTTAAATTTTTATGAAAAAAATTCATATTTTGGCACCTTTAGATGCCTATAGGCTGGCAACCAGTAATGGTATAAAGCTGAGAGTGGCCTCATTTTAAAGCTGTTGAATTGGGCTTTAATTTGATATGCTACAAAATAGGGGTTGCAATTTAAAAAAATTGAAAATTTTAAATTTAAATTTTAAAATTTAAATTTCTCAAAAAGTGGCAATTTTAAAAATTCCAAAATATTATCAAATATAGTTTGTAATGCCTTAATACATACAGCAAAATTCTATCATGGGATCTCAATGGGATCAGGACATACTGTGCTTCAGAAATACACGTGTTGGGGTCATTTCCATGTCAAATCAACACACTGATTCAGATTTGATGTCTCAGGTTTTCATAATTTTTGGTATTCAGTAATATATCATCACAAAAAAAATACCAAATTTCAGTTATATAGCACAATTATTTTTGAATTAAAGATTTAAATTTTTATGAAAAAAATTCATATTTTGGCACCTTTAGATGCCTATAGTCTGGCAACCAGTGATGGTATAAAGCTGAGAGTGGTCTCATTTTAAAGCTGTTGAATGGGGATTTAATACGTTACATTACAAACTATATTTTGATAAAATTCCAAAATATTATCAAATATAGTTTGTAATGTCTTAATACATACAGCAAAATTCTATCATGGGATCTCAATGGGATCAGGAGATACTGTGCTTCAGAAATACACGTGTTGTGAAAAATACCAGAATTACTATTGTTTCAGAAAATTTTGAATATTTCATTGAATGAAACAAGCAACACACTTCAATGAAACAAGCAGTGGCTATTACTTTTACATTTTTTTTAATGGAGAAAGATCACGTAGACACTTACCATTAAAACTACAATATTATAAGTAAAGTTACGTGTTAAAAAATTAGTTCATCGAGACTTCAATTGTTGGAAGATACCCACACATTTGTTCACTTCACTGTCTGGTAAACTGTATGTTCGGCCAGTCCTGTGTGATGGGGTTAACTTTGCATATCACATCTGCAAAAGGGATCCACAGTGTATCAGGAGGTGGGGGACATATAAATGAGGGAGATGGACCTGAAGGATGGAGGAATGTAACTTGCACTTTACTGCAATCTTTATCAAGAACATAACTCAACCACTCAGAAATCAACTACCAAGTGTCACCATAGATTGATGTTACATACCCACTAATATCTGCTGTACGTCTTTTACAACAGGAAATATGCTCGAAAGTGCAAGTTACATTCCTCCATACCTGAAGAATGGAGGAATGTAACTTGCACTTTACTGCAATTTTCATCTTAATTAAGAGTATAACTTAACTACCAAGTGTCACCATAGATTGATGTTACATACCCACTAATATCTGCTGTACGTCTTTTACAACAGGAAATATGCTCGAAACAACTGCAGAAGAAAATAATTTCACATTTACTTTGGTTCCACATTTGAGAGGTATGAAGGCATGAAATTTCTGGGTGCCTGATTCAGCTGTATTGTACCGGTTGGCCAATTGTTCTTCTGTTTTAATGTATTCTTCAAGGGTCACAAATACAAAGTCTATGTTAGATATGTTTTGATGTGACCGTTCATACAGTTGCCTTGCATCCATAATTTGGTCCTTATACGGTCTTTGTAGGCTTGCTCTGGCTGCTAGTCTTTTGACTGTGGCCCCCAGCCCATCGCATGGTCCTTTACAATGTGCTGTTACTCACTGTCATCATTATCATGTAATCCAATGGGATGTATTTGCATATTTGAGTAAAAGGGAACTTGTAGGCTAATCAGCTTCAGTTTTCTTTTAAAGAGAGGTTTTCAAACATAATACTATAAAATAATCATTTCGTTTTATCAATTTAATAGTGTTCTATACACACTGCATAGCAAAATTAGTAATTAAAAAATAAAATTTTAATAATTTGGTACATTATTTACAAAACGTGTATTTCTGAAGCCCAGTATCTCCTGATCCCATTGAGATCCCATGATAGAATTTTGCTGTATGTATTAAGACATTACAAACTATATTTGATAATATTTTAGAATTTTGAAAATTGCCACTTTTTGAAAAATTTTAAATTTTAATTTTAAAATTTTCAATTTTTAAAAATTGGAACCCATATCTTGTGGCATATCATATTAAAGCCCCATTCAACAGCTTTAAAATGAGATCACTCTCAGCTTTATACCATCACTGGTTGCCAGCCTATAGGCATCTAAAGATGGCAAAATATGAATTTTTTTCATAAAAATTTAAAATCTTTAAAAATTAATAACTTAAAAAAATTGTACTACTTATCTGAAATTTGGTATTTTTTCGTAAGTCTGTGATATATTGCTGCATACCAAAAATCATGAAAATCTGAGACATCAATTCGGAAAATCTCCCAAAATTTTGTTGATTTGACATGGAATGACCCCATCTGCACTTGTTTGTTTTTGAAAAGTTTCCTGCACCTGCAATTTGGGAGCTCTTTCTGAGAGCAAAAATCCGATAAATGGTGAGGTTTCATTTATAAATTCTTTTCTTGTGATCTATTAATACTTCCCCCCTCCCCCCCCAGCTGTCCTTCGCAGAAAATTAACACTGTTTGTCATGAAAAAGACCAATGGAGTACATAAATGCAGCAATGGGGGATTTTAAAATAGGGATGCTTTGTTCTTGAAGAAAGTCACTTTTTGTGTACCATGTAGAAAATATTCAGAACTGGTTTGGTGCAATCTCATATGATTAAAGTTATTCCCCCCCCCCCCTCCCCCTTAAACCTTCATTTCTTATACGCTGGGACATAAATTCAGATCAATGCACATCACGAAGTTGCACAATTTTCTAACTCACAAAAAACCGTTTTTAATTTCTAAATGAATCCGTAATTCTGTAATGCTTAGTAAATATTTTTAATAACAGATTATTTGAAGTAGGAAGGCCAGAAAATGATTACAAAAAGCAATCATTTAGAACAAATACTTGCAAGTGGGCAAAACAGCAAGTTAGAAACAATAGAAGCTGCTATCATTAACAGCTTTCACTAAATCATGATTTTTTAGTAATTATCAAATATAACACCCACATTATAGGATCGACAGTGACAGGGGCGTAGCCAGAAATTTTTCATGGGAGGGGGGTTACGACTACTGCAACTCCCATTTATGCATACATGTGTGTGATAAGGGAGTAAAGAATATACATTTTGTATGGCAAAAAATTCCTCATGGGGGGGGCTATGACCCCCCTAATACCCCCTTGGCTACGCCTCTGGACGGTGAAGTTATTTTGAACCCCTTTCTTAGCCCCAAATGAAATTGTTATTACCAGATCGCAGTTTTTTTTCTGTATTAGCTAAAAACAAGCATCCCTGAGGTGCCTCTTTTTGGGTTACGCGAACGAAAGAAAACAAGTGAAATGAAAAAGTGATGAGCATCTCAATTAGGAAAAAAATAACTTATTTTTAAAAGGAAATTTCAGCGGATTCCATTTATGATAAATGTCTGATTGCATTGCTTGGAATTTTGTGAAGGAATAGTTATGCATTGTGTTTTGCAAAAGCCCGTTTCAATCGATCATGTTTTAAAGGTACTTTTCCGTTAGCTGGGTGCAAATGTCTCCAATCCTGAGCCAAGTTGCCAAGCAAAGCAAATCACAAAACAGTCAATGGAATAAAAGTTGAAAAGTTTCGACTATAAACAAATATTAATTAATAGTAAACAAAACAAGTTCTACTATAAACAACTATTAATGAATTGTAAACAAAACAGTTTTACCCAAAAAGAATGCTATATTAAACTACATGATTATTAAAAAAATCTCTATTATCCAGAAATTTCAATTATGCAAGGTAGGTTTGGCTCTAATTACGATAATAGAGTTCTACTCTATATGTATTATAAGTCAGTATATGTGAATAAATTTGATGTGTTTATTTATAAAATCTGTATGTGTTTGCTCATGGAAAAATGGTGTTTTGTGTCTAAAAAGGTAAATTTTAAACAATCTCATGTCTCTCAGTGAAATAGTTAGCCAGATATTTAATGTTACAAATGACGACTTACACCACTTTACCAGGTATGTTGAAATCTGTCTTCAGGGAGGAAAATCTTTACTTTAGGGGACCAGCAAAATCAGTGTGAAGACTTGGCCTAAATAAAAATAATATATATAAAACTAATCAGCAAAAGCATATCATTTATGTAGAATATTACTGCAAAAATGACATATCTTGTCGGGGGAAAAAATATAATAAATAACTGCAGAAACATAGAGCCAAACAGTAAGGAAATTGAAGTACAATGAACCATGAATTAAACAGAAATGAATGGATACATATAAAGGCTTTTCTTAATAGGACTTTCTTATACAATATCTTAAAATAGAACTTCAATTTAGTACTAAATTTAAATTTGTAAAATTGTATACTTTTCACAAATACACAAAAACAGGACTCTATTTTCACAAAAACAAAACCTTGGCAAGGAAAACCTGATTTAATGCTAATTTCAGATTCACAAAATTATGAGTAAATTTTTCACAACTCCACTGAAACTGGACCGTGTCTGAAATGTCTGGATAGACCCCTGATTTAAAGTACAGTAACATATAAGCTGTCATGGGCATTAGTGGGTTAAAGACATAACTGAAAATTACATAATTTGCATTCAATGCATATGTGCATGAAGAAATAGATTCATTTTTCAAATACTACAGTTTTACTATAAATAACTCTTAAACTCCTTCCAGATTTAAAAACGCCAGCTTTGCAAAACCTATATCAGTTCAGGAAATAAAGCTTAAAATTCCAATTTTTAGTTAGTAGCCACTAGCCTGTAGACTCATAAACTTTGATAGCCAGTTGTTTCAGGCAGACTGCCAAGATGCAGGGTTGACTCTGCCTTCCATAGATTTCCTTTTTTTCCCCCAAAAAAAAATCTTTGGCATATTTGAAGAAAAAAAGTCAACACTACTTTCATTATTAGTCCCCTCTCCCTTTTCGCAAAAGAATATCTATGTACAACTACAAAATTTGCAACTTTATTTGTTGATGGATTTTTTGGCTTCATTGGGTACTATAGTAACTATTATGGAATTTGGCCAGTAACCAGAATTTCCTTTATTGCCTGTTTTGCAAGGTTAATTGTCATTTGATGATTGCAAATTTTAAGTTTTATTAGGCAGCTGAGTACAAAGGAGCTATTACTGTTAGTTGGTATATCGTAGGGTAACCAGATTCTGAGATAAAAAATGCAGGACATCATCGCAGCCACAGGCATAGCCAACTTTTCCTCGGGGGTGGGGTGAGGAGTTGTTCATTTTTTTTTCCAGAGGGGAGCAAACTCAGTGTCAAGACTTGGCCTAAATAAAAATAATATATATAAAACTAATCAGTAAAAGCATATTATTTATGTAGAATATTACTGCAAAAACGACATACCTTGTCGGGGGATAATAATAAATAACTGCAGAAACAGAAAGCCAAACAGTAAGGAAATCGAAGTACAATGAACCATGAATTAAACAGAAATGAATAGAATGGAAATTATAATTTCTGGGACACTCATTAGGGGCCATACCCAGAAGATTATAATTAAAAACAGTGAAATAATAGGGTTTCAGTTGCCTGGTATACCAAAAGAGATAGTCTCTCCACACATATGGGCCATATCCTACTATGTAATAAGAAGAATATAAATACATAAATAACTAAAAAGCAAAATATTTGATAAACACTGAAAAAAAGACATACCCAACTGGAAAACTGAAGATAACATGGCATGTGATAGCAAGATTTGATGCATGACTGTTGCTAAAATCAAGAAGTGAAATACTGGTGCTGTCAGAATTTGAAAGTGTAATAGTGTTAATATTAAGATTATGAAAGTGTTGCCAGAAGCAATCATGTAATATTATTTGACATTATTAACATACAGATATATTAATTAAATTAATATTGAATAATAAATACATGGTATTGCCAATTAAATATTAATAAAATTATTATGTGAGGTTTATATTTAAAACTATAATGCAGCATTTCTCAACCTGTGGGGCACGACCCCCAAGGGAGGTGCAGAGCGTTTGCTGCGGGAAAGGGGGGGGGGCAAGAAAAACCAAAGAGCAAGTAGTCATGCATGTTTTTAAAAAATCATCTTATTTATTCTCATTTTGACTCAAAATTTTATTCATTTCTGCTTAAAATGTTCATTCAAACTTTACTGATAACATTATTTTGTAGAAAATTTGACTAAACGTTCATTGTTAAAGATAAAAACTGAATGTATGCTGAAAAATGTGAGGGGGGGGCACCACCCAGGGACCGCAGTGCTCTTTTTTTTTCCTGTTTTTCCTTTTTTTTTCAATTGGCTCCTTTTTTCCTATTTTTTTCTTTAAATACAGTTTCCCCTCCTATTTTCAGCCTTTTCTTCCTTTTATTCCTTTTCCCCTCTCGCTTTCCCACAGTTCTCTTTCTTTGATTTTTTTTTTTTCTTTCTTTCTTTCGGAATGACGGCGCCGATAGTGCGGCCAGTGATTGGCCATTCTTTTCTGTTGAGGCTATTAGGAATGAGTCCAAAGAATATAAATATCACTCGCGTGAAGAAGTCCAGCTCCTTCACTCCCAGTTCCCCCCCCCCCCCCCCCTCATCTGTTACTGAATGGGAGTTGTGGGATTTTCTTCCCGGGTACTCCTCACACAACACGTACTTATCACAAGTCCAGCTCCCATAGGGATAATGTAAGAGCAGAAACGCGGGCATACGCGACGCGTTGGCGGAAACCGTGGTGGTAAAAAAAAAAACAACTTTACAGGGCTCAAATGCTGATCCGAAACTATTTGAGTTAGCTGGGAGTTATTTCCCCCCCTTCTTTAACGAAGACACACGTTTAAAATCCTTCCAATCATAGTCAGATAATGTAGACGCATGCCGGACGCAGATACATTTAAAGGTCTTGCAGATAGTTTTCCAGTAATTCCCAGTTGTTTTTTTTAAATGTATAGTTACATAAATCTTTAAGCCACTATAACCCAAGCAGAGCTCATTCTAGGCGGGGTCAGCCGCTGCGCCCATGATTAAAAATTAGACATCCTCTTTTCCCGCGAAGTTTTTTTTTTTTTTTTTTTTTTTTTTTTATATCTACGGAAGCTTCGTTATCCCTTTTATTTGTTCTCTTATTTGGTGGGGAGGAATTTACACAACTTTTACGCCCCTCTCTGTGGTGAAAAGGGGGATGGAAATCAACTGTGTAAAAATTCATTCATCTACAATTTTTTTATTAATGGACCAATTTGTTTGAAATTTTGGGAATTACTTTTAAATGCAAAAATTGATTCAGAGTCCAAATTTTAAAAAGACATCTTAATTTGAACAAAAGTTACAAATTTGTCAGAACTTTTTTTTTTTTTTTTTTTTTGTGGTTTTCTTTCCGAGCTAGAGGGGTTATACCTCACACAGCATTCCGCGAAATGCGCCAAACTGTCAAATACCGTTTCCCCACCTTCTTCCGCAAATTCTTGCTGCTTGGACAAAAAAAAAAAAAAAAAAAAAAAAACACCTTTATAGATGGTCCCTTATGTTGGAGGAAAGGAAACCGGGGAAGTGGGGGGGCAAAGAAGGGAAGTTAGGGTCAATTCTGGGGTCAAGGTGATGGTTGACCAGAAGCACTGGAAAAAAGACTCATTGTCTGCTTTGTACGTGTTTCGCTTTCCCAAGAAAATATCCCATTTCCTTCTCTTTTTGGAGATTCCAATTTGTTTCAAAATGAGATTCCGTTTGCTACAAATAGAGCTTTACGTCGAAGTCAAATAAATATTAGTTTATCAAACATTCATAAGACTTTAAAAAATAAAACCCTCATATAGATATTCTTTCTTTCTTTCTTTCACTCATTCCATTCCATAATGTTGTAATGATATAAAATTATTTTCGCAAGAAAATTCATTTACATGTTTTTCTCGGAGTAATTACTCAAATAAATTAATCTAACTTGTATTTTAAAATAATATCAATCGAATTAGTGAAAAGGATTCGGTTGAAATTTATTAGGTTTTACTGTATAATAATAAAATTTTGTCTTAAACGGAAATAAATGTTCTTCTATTGACGCAGTTTTCCATTAAACAAAAGTTATATCCATTGTTGCATACAGGGAAAGGGCTAAGACGCTTGAGCGCCCCTCCTCTCCCTTTCCAAAGACATTTCTAAAGGGTAGCATTTTACTTTAATGTGCATTTTGCATAGGGAAAATAACCTTTTATTCTAAATTCACCCCTCCCAAAACAAATTACAATACTTTAAAGTGATATTTTGTTTTATTGCATAGCGTGTTTAGGTCACAAAAGTTTTTTTTTTCTTTTTTTTTAAATTAGTCCCTTCTAAAAAAATTTCTGAATCCTCAACTGTTTATATCCTAGAGTAAGTATTCAGAGGACCAAGAAATATTTGATAAAAGAACAAGTTTTCGCGTAGTTAAAGATCCGCTTAAGACAGGCTTGAGCTTTTACTATGCATTATAACTTTAGTAAATTTCAGAATCTTCAAAAAAGAAGAAAAAAAAAAAACTCAATTTTCAAAATGTTTTTAGTAACGGTCTCTTGAAAAATGTTATAGTTTATAAACAATGGTCCACTATATTAATATTTCGTAGTGATAGAACTTGTAGGCTTGAAAAAAAAAAAAAAATCGAACTCCATAGGCTAATTTTGCAGTATGAACTTTAAAAAGTAAACACCGACGATAAAACTTTTTTTTTAGTTTAGTTTAATCCCCGGTCAGTTTTTAATGACTTAAATCACCTCATATATAATTTGTCTCACATTCTCGCTTTATTCACTTTCACAGTAACATGACAAGTAAAGATAAATTTTTGATTAAAAAAACTAATCTTTAAATGTATTTTTATTTTTTCTAATATTATTTCGGCTTAGCTGAAAAGTAAATTTGAAAATTATTTTATTTTTAGTGATGTGTATCACTAAACGATTTTTAAATATTTTATGCATTTTATTTTATTCATTTTAATATATTTTAAATGCTTCCAGATAAGTCATCATTATATTTTTTTATCCGTTTTTTTTTTTTTTTTTTTTTTTGCATAACTCCCCTCACACACACCCGCGAAAAAAAAAAAAATTAGTGGATCTCACCATTGATGTGTTAAAAATTACAAATTAATAGAGTTAAAAAAACCCTCTCCTGAACTATAGTTTTGTTATAATTATTTCTACTGACATCAAAATACAACAGAATATTACAGTGTAAAAAATTCATTCAGATAATACATGTTCTGTTGTAGATTAAGCATTAACAGAATATCTTTTTGATTTTTACATAAGCAAGCACTTCTTGTAAACAATCAATTAAAGAGATAATTACACTCTTTACATTACTTAATTCGTTATAATTTGTCAATTATTTCATTTGGTTGTTCTGTTGAACAACACACAGAATAGTAATCCAGAACCGGCCCTACAAATTTAACGTGCACATTCGTCGCGTGTACAGGTTTTTCTTAGATCACAAGAGGACAAGACACAAGAGGAAAATCGCTGCACTCGTGCTTTGCAACGGTGGGGAGCGAAGCAGACAATAATTTTTAGGCATGTTATTCCTTAACACTTAATACACCCGGGCAACGTTTGCAACGGAAGTTTATCTTTGTGTGTGTGTGTAAAAATGGGGGGGGGGCACTCGCTAAATACTCATGCACTTCAAGTCGAATTACAGAATTTTTCACACCGTATCTAGTTAGTAGTATAAACCTTTTGTATGCAAATAAAATAATTTTGTCCCGAATGAATGATTTTGGAAGCATTGTGAAATTGCTTTCAGGAATAAAGCTGTACAGATATCTTATTCACATGCAATAACAATAATTGTTTTTTTTTGCACAACCTCTTTCAGCTTGTGGGCCGTAGTAATTAAAATGTTATGTATCAAAGGTCAAGTAGTGCGCCCTTTTAACTAATATAGTTTTAAAAACAAAATATTAAAGACTACTTGATGGATGTAATGACACAATTCCAAATTTTTAATTATAATTTTCTCTTAATTTTGCAAATTAAGTTCTTGAAAATCTGGTGGCACACATAGGCAAGGCAATTGTGTAATCTCATAGTACTGTGATTGTTTGTGTCATGTTTGCAACAAGCTCGGTTGATGATAACTAAATTAAACATTTAGATTAGATGAATGAATTTTTTTAACAGTAGGTATGCTACATTGTTTACAAAAAAAGAAACATTGTTCACCGAACTCAATTTTTTTGTAGTTATGACCAATCAAGTTTATTGTGGGTATGACAATACTGTGGAATCTCACAAATAGCAAATAAAAATTCTTGATAATATGATGCGACCAGGGGCATAGCCAGAAATTTTTCATCTGGGGGGGGTTACGACTACTACAACTCATATATATGTATACATGTGTGTAATATTGTAGTGAAGAATATACATTTTGTATGGGTAAAATTTCTCATGGGGGGGTTATGACCCCCCTAACCCCCTAACCTTGGCTACGCCCCTGCATGGCACATATTCATAAAAGTCTATTAATTATAACTGAAATTTTCTGCTGCCATATTTATGGCCATTAAAAACAAATCTGAAAGAATAACATTTCACAATTAATTCCTTTTCCTAAAAATTGAATTGATAGATTCTGTTGTGTTTTTCAGCATGCAACTGGATTGGCAGATGAATGAAAAAGGGTGTCATGAGCTAGTAATAGCCCGTAGGGCGTAGGTTGTGCATCCCTGATTTAAATCAAATTATTTAAATCAAGATTAAAATCACCGATTTAAATCTGCTGATGTAAATCATAAGAAAGGGTTGCAAATAGAAATTAAACATTTTAATTAACACGTATTATCTTAAAAAGAAAGGCATGCTTGGCATGAGGGGCGTAGAAGGGAGCGTTATATGCCCACTCCGACCCAAGTCACTGTTACTGTGAAATTCTTCGGTTATTTAAGTATCATGTACATACAGTGCGAAATAACCGGTTATAACGGACCAGGGATCTAACGTACTATCGGTTACAACGTACCTAGAAGCTAGGTCCCGATTGAAGTCCTATATTTATATTGTTTAACTTCGGTTAAAACATACTTAACAAAAGTACGTACTTCGGCTATAACGTACATTTTATACCAAAGCCAAAAATAAAATCTTGCTTTTCTTAAGCATTTTATTTCCTTTTTCTCGAAAATTTCAGTACGTTCACAAACACTCGTTGTCAGTTTTAGAATCTCTAGCGAGATGATTTGTGTATGAATGAAGGGAGCGATCTTTTCCATGTTTTCTCTTCCATGTTTTCTCTTTGTTATTCATCAATATAAATGCCTTCTGAAAAGCCCTACTATAATGATCCTGATGATAGTGAAGTACCAAGCATACCCCACGCATTACATGCTGCTAAAACATTATTATGATTTTTTGAATGCCGAAGTGATGATGCGGAGACTCTACAAAAGTCTATTATGGATATCAAAAATGGTATCTTTAAAGTAGCATCTGCTGATTTAAAACAAAAGGAAATTAGAGATTATTTATTTCAATAAAAAATGTTCTGTTTTTATTTAATTTAAATTTAAAAAAAGTCACACCTGTTTAAAACGCACATTACAGTGAAATTATGAGACCACTTTCTTTTTTTGTGTAATATTGAATCTTACTGCCGGTATTGCTTATAACGTACTTCGGCTACAAAGTACTACTTTTTGAGGTCCCGTGAGAGTACGTTATAACCGGTGTCTACTGTACTAAAATGCTTGACATCCTGTTTTGAGGTTATGTAATATGGTATCATATTCACTCTGATTTGTAATCAGTTATGGCTTGTTATTACTGGTTTTCTTTTCATAAGTGCAGGAATTTATTCTGAATCATGGTAATTTATCTTGTTAACTCTTTGGTTTTAAATAATAATTCTTAGAATGAATGATTTATAAGTATATATATTTACATAAAACTATTTTTATTTCTGAAAGTATTTAATTTAAATATTACTTCTTTTATTTTAGACATGCTTTTTTTTCAGAATTAAATTATGGTATTAATAAGTCAGTTTAGAAAAATTTCCTTAAAAGAACTTTTTACATCAAATGTTAGTATAAATGTAATGTTTCTAAACAAATTTTCATTTCTAAATGCTAAAAAAAAACCTTTTTTAAAGGAAATTGGCTAAAAATTATTTGAAACTCATTTCTTAAGATGTAAATTATCGGCTATATATAACTGTATTTAAAATTAATTCTTAATTAGTTTTGTTGTAATAGTTTTAATAATTATATTTTTACCGTTACTAGTATTGCAAAGATTATTCCCCTTCACCAACTTTGATTAAATATACGCACCGGAAAAAAAGCGCATAATTTGAATGGTTTCATTTTTGGGGCGTGAAATGAAAAAATGTGAGAAACAAGTGGGCGTCCAAAAGGGCGTAAAGAGAGGTACATTAGTGTATTTTGTATTCATCTCTATTGAAAATTGCCATTCAGATAACTTTTCCAGTAGCCCCATTGCCGTCCGAAACGCCTCAACGCCCTTTAGCTTTTGATAAAGTTTTTATTTTTTTATTTTTACATAGAAAAGAAATTACTACACATCTGCACTTTTACTGCAAAACAAATTTGAGCCCAGTAGTCAAGTGAATGCCTTCACCTCGATCTTCTACAAATTTGAACCCAGTATTTAACTGAAGGCTAAGTGAAAATACAAGTGTTTCTATAAGGGGGGCACTTAGAGTGTGAAGCATGTTAGTGTAAAAAATGATACTAAAAAAAAAAAATTCAAATACTTAAAAAAAGATCCACTCCACCAAAAAGCGCACTTTCGGATGCCCACTCTTTTCTTACATTTTTCATTTCAAGTGCCCCCCCCCCCCCTCACACACACACACACACTCATCCAAAAAATTAAACCCCTTCAATATTATGCGGGTTTTTTTACGCTTTCTTCAGTCCACCGAATTGATGTAATGTATAATTGAGTAATTTTGCTTCAAGGCTTTATTTTTTAAGCAAAATTTAAGATAAGTCCATGAACAATTTTGCATTAGAAACATTTATTTCTAAAAAGAAAATGTTTACAGCATCCCTTTCAAGCAGTCATAAGATTGTAAACAAGCAAAAACTAATGCACATATGAACAAACGCTACATATGAGCAAACGCTAGAAATAAATTTCTTTTGTTTTGTGGAAGACGATGAGGTCATTCAATGAAATAACTGAATAAATTCGTTTTGTAGCGATTTTTTTCTTTAACAGATTACATGAAGAAATAAAATCTGTATTAAACTACGGCTTAGTTGAAGCAGAGTGGGGTACGGCTCGGTTTTATATAGGTCTTAGTGAGTTTTCTATGGCATAATTAACGTTTAATTTTTTTTACAAAGTTTTTTATTAGTTTTACTTTTTTCTCATTAATACTTCCTAAAATCATGGACACCCATACCATTTGGGGGGCAAGGGGGGGGGCTGCTCATCTCCAGATTTGATTTCAAATACTATTTTAGTACAAAGAAATTGAGTATGCTATAAAAATGTTCAGTCTATTGATAGGGATAGAGATCATCTTGCATCATTAAATGTACGTTGAAGCCTCAAATGAATTAGATTTGAAAATTTTTTTCTTCATGTATCATTTGAAATCCCGTGCACTTGTAAGTTTTTTCGTGCGTTTTATTTAACTAATTTGTAAATTTTAAATGCTCTGAAATAATAGTTACCATACTCTTTTTTTAATATATATTTGGCCCCTCGCCCCTAAAATACTAACTATTTATTTTGTTATCAAAACGCAACGTAATTTAACATGGCGAAATATTCACATAAATAAGGCATGATATCAGGTCGACAGGATTTTCGGGCCCCAGGACAGCCATTTGCGAAGGGAGACCCCCCCCCCCCCCGCCTCTCAAAAAAAATTTATCCAGAAGAAATTTTTAAACACTTTACAGCTAGTGCAATTTGAATTTACCATAGGCCATACACTGTAAAAGCACTTATTTTCGCACTGTAAAAGCATCTTATTTTCGCGAATATTTATACGTGAACCGAAAGCTAAAACATCACGAAAATACCTAAACATGGAACCCTTTTTGCATAAGGCATTTTAAGAAACTCCCGTTTGTCCGGAAAGTTCGTACTCCCCCCTCCCCATTTTGAACAGCTGCAAAGAAGCTGATATAAATGTAAGTGAATGAGCTGCATTCTATCAGTTGTATTACTGTACTGCATTCGTGAAATAGTTGTGTAGTATTCAACAAATAGTTTTAAGAACGAAAATTGTCAAGAGAGAGTTTGTAGCTGTAGTACCATCTTGAATCTATCAGACAACCAAACAAATATACGGCCCGACATTTCTAACGAACACATTTGCTATGTTTATGGAGCATGTATTCGATCTTCTGTCCAAATCTTAAGTATGGGGGTCAAATTAATGTTAAACGAGTAAAATGACTAAAGTTAAATTAGATGTAAATCTGATATTGTTCAAACTCATCTAAATAATACAATAATTTTGCAAGCATGCATTTTGTGTGTGTGTGTTTTGGGGGGGGGGGTAACACTCGAAATATGCATATGAACTTAATATTCATCAAAACTATGGTGCTGAGCTAAGTCTAATTAAGAATAACGGGTGTCCTAGGCTTACTATTTTTTTAGGAGATTCTATATAGTTTAACCATGGAAAAAATATTTGTTCCAGTTTAAAATATTTTATGTAGTATTTGAGTCTTATAAAAGAATGCTCTTCGCAGACTATTTTTTATAGCATTTTAACTCTTTTGCAGGGACAAATATAATAATTGTCATAAATTGGGCTCTTAGGACAGATTAATATAATATATATATATATATATATATATATATATATATATATATATATATATATATATATACAGTAAGGCACCGTTTATTTGTTTCTCATTTATACGTCATTTTCATGAAGTCCCGATTCATTCCTATTTATTTTAATGCAAAAATTCTTCGTGTATACAACGCACAATATCGGTTATACGCAGTTTTAAATTTTCCTTAGTTTCGAAAATTTTGTCTCTGTGTTTATGTTACTCTTTAGGGAGAAATTGTGGAGAGTTGTACATTTAACAACCTTCTTGTAAAGACGAAGTTGACTTTTTAAAAATGTTTACAACTCACTTTGCCTATCAGAAGACGTTGGAAAAAGACTTTTCATGAACTTAATTCAATCTGTAATGCTGTAACTAATAATTAATGACAATCAGCAAATCGGGCGACTATGGATGGTTCATTAAATTCAATGTCTGTGCAAACAAAAATTACATCATGGTATTCAATGTATATTACATGAATCTTAAATGTATGCAGTATTAGGTATTGCCCAATAAATGTAGGATTTGTTTCACCTTAGTTTTTACCTGAAAACACAATATCTAACATGAACAAATTTACTATTACCTTAAAAAACATACAATTATTATATTTACATACATAAATTTGCATTAGCAGCGTTGTTAAACATGTAATAATCAAAGTTATTTATTAATATTTCATTTATACGTCGTTTTAGATTGCATCACAAAGACATGTCTTTGCAGCATGTTCTAATGTTTTTGCAGCATCCGGCCAAGGGATTGCTTTGGGTTTCCCCCCTTTCACAAAGCCCGCACGTGCATGGCTACATAATAAGGAACCATATCTAAGGTTCAGGTCTGAAATGCTTCTAGATTTCGGTACCGTGCAATCAATCATTTTAATGGTTCTTCTTGCGTTGCATTGTATTCTCCCCTTTAGGTTTACTGGGATGCTGTGTGAGGGAACACCGCTAGGGTTGGGGAGAAAGATGGGGTTGAGGTTCTTATCTCTTTTCAGGCTGTTACAATACTGCCACTTATTTAGGTGACCAGCTGATTGTTAAAATCAACAAAAGAACACTTATAATGGCTGCAGATAATCCTGAAAAAAATTTTTTTTTGAGTGGAATATGTATTGAATAACTGGAATAGACATTTATACCATTATATGGTAATTTTGAACAGAAGTGTTATTACTAATTTCATGCATTAACTATGTTTTAATTGTTTGTACTATTGGATTAATTCTTACAAAGAATGATGAAATCAACTTAAAACAACCTTTATCAACTTAATTAATTTTATCAAATTTTAATAAAGACTAGTAATAAATTTATTAATAAAGATTACTAATTAATTATTATTAATCAATAAAGCATTGGTTTACTCAATTTTTTAGGGGATTTTTGCAAATTAGAATTAGGATATGTACTGCCCTTTTTAAGAAACATGATGCCCTTTTTTCTACTTAGAATGAGCTCTGAGCGCAAGCACGTTGCACACATGTGTGCGCATATGCATATACACATGTTTATATACGCATTATGTATTTAGTTATCACGAACTGTTATGAGTCTGCAGATAGTTTTGGATTATGTGTGCAGATAGTTTTTTCTTTTATCTGACTATGTTTCCAATTATAAAATCGGGTAATGATCGGCAAAACATAAAGTTGACCATTGTTAAAGTTTACACTTTTGGGAAAAAATTTATTTATGAAACTTAATTTATTTTAATTATTATTTTTCTATGTAAATTGCTGCTTAAACTTGTTTTAAATATAAATTCAGGAAACAATTGATGAAATAATATTGAATATTGGTTTAATCCAAATCCAGTTGTTTGAATTAACACTTTTGGGGGAAATTTTAACTTGGAGCAAGGGTTGCTTTTATTATTATTTCGTAATGAGAATCGCTGTCACAGATTGAGGGAAATGATGCAAAGAAAGCACGAATGGGCATGCGGGCATTTTTAGTAAATTTTTGCAAATTACTGAAACAATCTTTGCCTATAAATCATTCATTTTTGAAAGATCTGGAGCAGCTGCATCCGGCTCTCAGATCCTCTCAGAATGACAGTGCCATTCAAAGCTTATGTGTTTGATTAGCACCGTTAAATTTGTCTAATGAAATTATAGACAAAACAGTTTTGGAATACCAAGCTTACAGATTAGATGACGAAGTTGATCTAATTGTAAAAAGCTTTAATGAACGTACTGATGATGACATAGCCAATTGACGGGTACTGGAAAGAAGTTTTCAGTCTTGTTGATAAGATGAACGGAAAAGAAAAGTATTCAAATTTATCGATTATAATCAAAAATTGCTTTTCTCTGTAGCATGCCAATTCTGATGTTGAAAGAGGTTTTTCTGTAAATCGCAGCATTCTGTCTTATGAACGACATCAGAGGTTGCGATTATTGGAATTCGACAAGTTAAAGATACCACTAGGAGAAATGGTACCATTAGTAATATTGCAATTACAAAACAGCTACTTAATGCTGTGACTAAAGTATATGGTGTTTATTCACAAGAAAAAGCGATAAATAAAGCAACTGAAGACACGAAAATGAATGTTAGAAGAAGAAAAAGAAGCCAGTGAATTAAAAAGGAGAAAAGAAAGAAAAAAAACAAAACAGAAAATTGATGAGAAAGTAAAAGGTCTGCAGGAAGATCTCCAAGCAGTCCAGACATACCTTAAAGAAAGCAATACAAAATGACAGGATGCAATTAAGTAAACAATATTCCGAACATGAAGATCGCTACTACAGCAACTGAAATAGCAACACAAAAAGTTGAAAGTATTACAAAAGAACTAAAAGAAGCTGAAGCTGATAGAAAAATCTTGTAGACGAGACTTTACTTGTGATAACTGCATCAATTACTATTTGTGATTTTATGTTGAAAAAGATACAAGTTAATGGAATTTAAATATTAATTAAAAATTCTTGATAATTAATTTAACAAGAGCTTCATTTTTTAATTCCCGAGTGTCTTGGAAAAACATAACTAAGTAGCAATAGATGTAAACTTATTTATTTATTGTTAGCAATTAAAGAAAAATAACTGATAGAAAGTTTGTTCTTAATATTTTTTTTTTTTAATAATAAAACAAAAAGTCTTTTGAATGAAAAAGTAAGTCTTTTGTACTATTATTGTCAAGTCTCTTGAACTTGACAATAATAGTACAAATGGTTACATTCTTATTAATAAAGAGTGCCCAGTATTTCTTAAAATTTCTTTAGAAAAGATTCACAGTTAAAATTTTTAATTATGTTGTTTGTTTCGCACATATTTATAGATAGATTGATCTCCCAAAGAACAGTAAAAAGCTCCTTTTTTTTTTTTTTTCCTTTTTTTTCTTTTTCTCTCCTTTTTTTCCTATTTTTTTCCCAAAATTTTTGCTTCTGACCCTGGCACCACCGTAATTTAGCCTTTGTTGGGGGGGGGGGCGACGTTAAAAGGTTGAGAACTGCTGCTATAATGAATATATGTAATAGCTAAATACATACAAATTGTTTATTTTTCAGAAATTTATTCTGATATTGAAATAGAATATTTAAAAATTAAAATTAAGAATGTATAGTCAATAAATAGGAACCCGCTTTTTTTTTTTTTCAAAGTAACTAATTTTATTTCTGGGGGGGGGGTGCAGTCCTCGACTATGCTCCTGATTGCAGTACTACCCCGTATGCCAATGGTAGACTGAAAATTATTCTTAGCAGGGGAAATACACAATTTTATCGATTTGAACTTTTTTTCGCTAAATAATTGTATTATTTATTTTTTTATCTACTGCTTTTTACCACAACATTTTATTTATATGGCTCATTACCATGAATTGCTTTTAACATAGTCAAATTCTTCAAAAGCACGTCATAGAACTCTGAACATGTATAGTTCAAATTATATCTCGAAATTATGGCTATGTTCTATTCTTTAAGTGTTTCAATCCTTAATTCAGATCTTTCATCAGTCCATATATTATTTACTAGAGAAAAATGCTTTCAATGGGAGCATTGGTAGCTGGCAGAACAAGGCCAAACTCAATGAGTGTAGAAATTGTCTTTATGGCAATATTGTTGTTGCAAAAATGCATAAGTACTACCCATCATAAATCTGCCCTTATATTTTTTGAGTTCTATTCTTTAATCTTTTCCTCATTTGCATACTGTCGAACAAGTGCCACTTCATCAAAGAGTTCTGTGTCATTAATTGTCATATCTGTTACGCTAGTGAAAAATTCAAGAGAATTTTGAATGTTTTCCCACACAGGAACAGAACGTAAACATCCCAATCTAGCACAGAAATATTTTAAATTGGACAGTCCATAAATCCAAATATTCTATGCTACCCGAATAAAAAGCATTAATATGCTTAAACATGACATAGTTGTCTTTGCACCTTCGTCTTCTAATTTCTTAAGCATACTTAGGAACTAAGGGAATAAATTTTGAATCCCTTTTTTGATGTATTTTATCTTGTAATTCTGTTAGATAATAAGACGCTTCAGACATCGTGACATACTGCCTTTCCAGTGTATGAATAACTTCACTGAATATAGTTTCTTGGCTGTGTGCAAATAAAACCAAAATTCTGCCATTGGATTTTTAATAAAATCCAAATTAGAGTAGGGCACTTTTCTTGACTTTCAAAATATGATTTCAATGCTAGGAATAATTTCAAAATGCACTCTATAGAAAGCAGCACTGAAAGCCATCTAGTTTTGCTGTGACTCAACAGCTTGAAATATGTTCAATATCTTCACAAAACTCATGCAAAGCATTCTCACGAACAGTGTAGATGTGAAAATAAGTATACGTCTTAACAATCGCACTTTCAATGCAAATGCAAAGGTCTACAGCTGTCTGAATAGCATTGCTCACTATATATGTAGTACATCCAATTCCCATGATTGATTTACTAAGCTTCTCTTGAATAATGCTGTGCACATTATTAGAACCTCTTTAAACGCACCATCAAAATTGGTGTTTGTATTATCAGCACATAATCTAATTATTTTTTTATTTAGTGTTTCAAGAAGGTATGTGGATATGATTGCTGCAGTTTCTCCATTTTGTTTTAAGTCCAATATTTTGACATGTGCAACACTTTCAGTATTAAAATAATGCACTAATACTGGGAATAATTTCATTGTTTTGTGATTTGATACATCCATGTAGACAGATACAAAATTTGCTCTGTTTAATTCCGTATATAGTTTAGAAATTACTAAAGGACATATTACGTTCATAACTATAGCTTCAGTTTGGGTATGTGCACAACTATATTGCTGTTCAGAGCATTTTTGGATGATCCGGGATGTACAATCTGCAGCATGGAATGTTTGATTATCTTGAATAGTATGAAAAGCAAAGCAGCCTTCAGCAGCTGCTAATTTATGTTCTTTAGTACCAAACATCTTTGATTTAAAATGGTTTGTTATTGAACAGCTCGAAGATGCTGCAATATCAGCGGTTTCATGCTTTGCAGAGTTCAAGTGCCTGATAATATTTGATTTTCCACCATTTCTGATTGAAAACTTTGATGAACACTTCACACAAAACACATCAATGTCCGAAGTATCGTGTTTGATAAATGGATACAAGGCTTGTAATTCACTATTATATTTATGTTTATATTTCTCTTTCAACATTCTGATTTTCACTTTTATAATTATCTGTATATTAATAAATAACCAGTCGACTTATTTAAAAAGCATCTACCACTGCCTTGTTTTAACGTCTTCCTTTAACATAGAAAACACAAAGGGAAAGGTGACGAAAAAAAAGAGTGATGCCATTCACATGCAGAAACTTTTGAATTTCTGGTGTGCTGCGTGGATGACGTGATCCAAACTTTCTGAAGAAAACTTGAGGTCTCCGTTTCAGAAATCCTGCGGAAATAGATGGCGACACTATAACTAAAAGTTGGCGATCCTCGCAGGAAAAATTGGACTTTTTGCATGATCTCTGAGTGCAAAGCTAAAATTCGTCAGCTGGTGATATTTACGCTTACCAGCTTCTATTGAAATGCATTGAGCAGGGGTCGCGCTGTTGATCGCCAACATCGCAAATACAATTAGTTTGGCAAAAATATTGACAATTGCTTTTCTTAATGATTTCTGGAAAAATCTAATTTGGCAAATGAATTAGCGAAATGTTAAAAAGAGCCAGCGCAAACCCTGATTGAGTATCCATTTTCCAATATCTTTTTCTTCATATAAACTACTCGGATTGAGTTATTGTCTTTATGGGTGTGTTCTCTTTCTCTAACAGTTGGTAATGACGAAGAATGCAGGATATTTTGCAGGACAAAGGCAAAACAAAAAAGAACATTCTTATGTCTTTTGGTACGTAATGCAGTTTGCAGGACAAGACGTAAAAAATCCTGCAAAATGCAGGACATCTGGTCCAGACTTCGACTTCCAGATGACTAAAATAATATTTTACAAATTTTACAAAAATGCTATGATAAAATTGCATTATTATAGAATTCTTTTGATATTTGATTTCTTTAACATAAAGATTACTGTTATTTTACTAAATTAATATTCACTAGTCATTATCTTTTTGGAAATTGTTAGTAATTGTAATCCATATCATTTCTTGTAATCGATTACAGTTGATCGTGTAATCGCACGAAGTCTGGTCTGGTCACCCTAGTATATCACTTTTTTTTTTTTTTTTTTTTTTTGTGGTTACTGTTACCCTTTTTCTTAGAATCATACTATAAAAAAACTGTAGTTCCAAATGTTTTACAAAAAGTGGAGGTTCTATTTTCTAAAGTGGGAGAAAACACATTTCCAAGGCTCTGGAAGTGTGTCTTCCTTTGGAACGAGCGGGGGTTCCTGGAACTTGCTGGGATATTTTGTTCGAGCTTAGGAACTAAATCTGTAGAGTTAATGAAATTGTATCTGTAAAGTAATTTGTTTATGATCTTATGTGTATTCAGAATACTTTTATATAGATCATCATATAAAGTGAATGCATTTTTCATTTTTATAGTATTTCAGTTTTTAAAGTATTTGTCTATTTAGGATGAAGCGCCCTCCCGATCTTTAAGGCTGAAAATCATTGCGGGACACAATCTAGCGAAAAAAGACATTTTTGGAGCAAGGTATGGTAATATATAATTAAAACAAAAATAATCTCTTCAAAAAGAAAATTAATAACTTTATTGAATTTCTGTATTATCGGATAGTGTCATGTTACTGTCATTTGAAAATGAGTTTTTATCATACAATAATCTGACTCGTATCACATCATTTTAACAGTGTGTAAAAGTATAAAATATGTAAGAGCTGCAAAGCTACTGTTTATTGAAGATAGAAACTGTTATTGATTATAATGAACCATGTTAATTATCATTAAATTTATCAAAAGTGAAAATAATTTTCATCATATTAAAGCAAACTGAAAAAATAAATTAACTGCAGTAATTTGTAAAAATTGGTGAAATCTGTTTGTGTAATTAATTGTATTTATTTGAAGTCTCATTCATTTTAAACATAAGTTTATTTGTTTATTTCATTTTATTTCTTATAAATATGCTGAAGTTTATTGAATTTCTTTCAGTATTGTCATACTGGGTAATTCAAAATAGATGTTAAAGCAATTAAATCTTTTAAGCCGTAAGTGATAGAAATATACTTTGAATTAGAAAAGTTTGTCGAATAAAGAGCAGCTTTCTGATATAGCAATTTTTTTAATATGAACTGTGTACATCCCATGTTTCTGAGTGAAATAGTTACTGAAATATTGCAAGTTAAAAATTTTATCATGGGTCCGCCAAACATTAATGGATTGTCTCAGAAGTAAGAAAAATAAGATTACTTTTCAACCAATATTAATTTATGTTATTTGCCATTCAACAGCAGCATTTGACTCCTAGCAATCCTATTTTAGTTAGTATTTTCCTATAATGCATGTGTTTGATAGTTTTTAGTAAAGATAACTCACACCATTACTTTGTCACTCTCTATTTGATTGAAATTCATTCTCTAGAAGAGTGAAGTAATTAGTAGATGACCCCTTAAGACTAAATTATCAATAATTTCATAACGAATTATCTATCAGTCCAAGTAAAACTTTACCTGTTAATTTCACATGCACTTGAATGCGTTTATTCGCAATTTTTCAACAAACAGAACATCATTTAATTTTTATCAATTCATAGTGGGTCCCCTAAAGTAAAGATTTTTCTCTATGAAGATGGATTCCAACATGCCTGGTAAAGTGGTGTAAGTCGTCATTTTTAACATTAAATATCTGGCTAACTATTTCACTGAGACACATGGGATTTTTTTTAAATTTACCTTTTTAGACACAAAACACCATTTTTCTAAATATAATTGATAGGAAATGAGGGATTGTATGAGAATTAAAATTATTATTTTAATATGTATAAAGCCTTTAGTAAAAAAAATTGCCATATCTGAAAGCTACTCTTTATTTGACGAACATTTTTAATTAAAAGTGCATTTTTATGACTTAGAGCAGGGTTTCCCAAACTTTTTTGGCCACGGCACTCTTGTGAGGCTAAAAACTTTCGCGGCAGGTTTCCTTTAAAGCAATAGGAATATGAAGGCTAGAATGAAGCAGTTTGGATGAATTTTACATTACTTCTTTTACTTTGTTTATAGGGTTAACTATCAAGAAGTACTTTCTTGGGAAAGGGATATACAGTTTTGACACCCCCATCCCCCATTTCAGAGAGTCCTGTAAAAGAGAGGCTACTGGACACAACTCTCTTGAACTTGACTGAAATATTTTTGAGCCCACTTGGTCATCAGCTTGGCCAACTTTTTTGTTGGATACCGGTTCAGAGGAAATTATTTGATTATACTCCACCAAAACACTTTTCTTGATTATCTCCACGGCACCCCTGGCATACGCTCGTGGCACCCTAGGGTGCTGCGGCACACAGTTTGGGAACCTCTGACTTAGGGTTTAAAAGATAATTGCTTCAACATCTATTTTGAATCAGCTGGTATATAATATAAATAACTCTTAATTCTGTATCCATCCATATCTAATAAGATGTCAGTTAAACATAATTTTTTGTCTTTCTTTAGTGACCCATATGTTCGAATAGATCTTTTTTCTGGTGATAAAGATGCTGTTCTTGATACATACATCACAAAAACAAAGAAAAGGGTATGTTCTTATGTAGAAAATTATGTAACAAAAAATAATATGCCATGATTTTTTTTTCTATTATAAATTCAATGTAATAAATGTGCATCTTAAATAAGATGTAGCTTTTAATTACTGTGGTGTTTGCTACCACGGCCGTGAAAAATAGACTTAGCAAAGGTAAAATTTAGATTTCAAGTTAAGCAAGGCTTCAAAACAAAATTAAGATAAAGTTAAGATCGTCCATGCGTTGTGTCGACAAAAGTTTGATAAATAACCCAAAGTTCACAGCCTTGCCGGAAGTGTGTGTTTGAGGTGTGGTAAGATAAACACAGAGACATGCTTAAGATCACCAAAATTCAATTTTTATTTAACAAGAAAAGGGTAAACATCTAGTAGCCTCACAACATTAGTATATCAAGAAATAAAAGAAAAATCACTTTGCAGGGGTATTACAGCACGAGGTAGTATGCACAAAAATAAATCTTAGTGTGATTTAGCTTCCCATAATTAGCCCTAGGTAAAGGTAAAGTAAAAAAAAAGATGCTATTTTAAATTGCCATGACAGAAAGTAGCTCGATTGGGATCCCAAGCAAAAGTTAAGTTAAGAAGTATTGCTGCAGCACAAAAAAAACAAAAAACAAAAAAAAATTTATCCTATCAAAAGAAAAAAATTGGGCAATCAAGTCCCCACCCATACCAGCATTGGTATGGCAAGAAAATAAACAAGATTTATGACCTTCCAAAAATAGCTAGGTAAAAAAAAAAAAACACACAGCATTAACAATTATCATTAGACAAAATATTTAAACATGGTGTTACTGGTGAGTTACACTACAGGATAATACTTAAAGGAAAATTTTTGCTTTTACAATTGTCTTCAATTCCCCCCCCCCTTTTATTTTAGGTAATAGTGAGAAAAAGGAAACTTATTAGGTTGGAAAGTTCATGGGTGGACCGGCCTTCTAAGTCAATCGTCTGACATGTCTGTGAGTAAAGAAGAAACAGGAAAGAGCTCCCCCGTTTGACCAGCAGTGATTGGGGTTGGAGATTCCTCAGGGCGCGGATGAGTGAATGCTGGAGGCTCCCGGAGCCGGCATCTTCGTCTCTCCTTGGATGGAAACTCGGTCCTTCAGCAGGCTCCGCGGTCGTTGGCGATTTGGTGGTCTACCCGGAGCTTTCCATTTTTATGGCGATCGGCTCCCTAGCCGATGAATGAATGGCCACATTGCAGGATCTCTGGATTTTGCACGGCTGGTGATGCAGAACTAAAATGGGACACCCATGCTGCAATCGCTCTCCAGCAAGGCAGGGGGTAGGGGCCTCAAGCCTAAATTGATGAAATCATTGGCGGGAAACTCGTACGAGGCATCGGGAACGGGGCCTAAACCATCAGCGAGTTGCAAACAAAAAAAGAAATGAGGTGAGGCTTCCGGTCTGTTTACACATAAGCCAAAACAAAATAGTAAGGTGATCACATCGAAATGCTGGCCCTCTGGCCTAAGACTTCGGGGAACTACATGCTACGATGTTAAAAAAATCGTCCAAGCTTCTATGTAGGCCAAAGAAAAAAAAAAGGGCGAGACTCACGTTTGGAAATACACTCCTTACTGCCCAGCGTCAGCTCTCAGAATGAGCCTCTTTTTTTTTTTCTTCCGCGAGGAGCTTCGCCGGAGGAGCTTCGAGGAGCTCTCCGGGGACCAATCAGAGCGCCATCTCAGCCGCAGAAGTTCGAGAACATTCGAGTGTCTGGGGAAGGAAGGGAGAAGAAAAAAAAATGGCGGCTAGCGACCGGTAAGAGGCTTCTACACGCGGAAAAGAAATGATCTTGGCCGAGAAAAAACGTTGGCTAGGTTGAGCAGAGTGGCCATCTTGAATTGGGGGAAAATTACTTAATTGACCAAAGATGCATTAAAAACGTTATTAAATTTCCTAAAATTTTAGCGGGAGATAGCTAATCGTCCGAGACAACCCTGGGTAAAATTTGGAGTTAAAATTTAAATCAGAAGTGGGTAAAAATAATTAAAAACCGGACTTGAACAAGAGATTACTGCAAGAAGTGAGTTAGGCTATTGAAGGAAAAAAAAAAAGAAAACTTAATAGTTAGCAGAAAATCGGCAGAATTTACATGATAATTAAATTTACACCTCCGGAGACAGGGAAAACAAAGGCAGAATTAATTTAAAGGAAAAGGTAATTATTTAGAAAGACCCCAAAAAAACAGAACAAAAGGGGTAATTAGTAGCAATTTTAAAGAAACAAGCTATTGAGCTATAGAAGAAGAGTCACCCAGACCATTATATCTCCTGACAAAAGGTACTTAAATTGAACTTCCAAGTTAATTACTAACATTAGACAATAAACAATTAATGGTTAATACAATTAAAATAAAAATTACTGCATTTGATTTGTAAAAACATCATCCCCCCCAAAAAAAACCAATACAACATTACTTAGCAATTATGCTCACTTTGCATGTACAGTGAAACCTATTAGTTCCATGTGAAAGGGTTTAACTTAGGCAGGTTTACCTACCTAAGTTGAAGCCTTTCACATGGAATCAAACACAACCCTTTTAATTATACAAGATATCACTTTTGTAATTCGATCACCTGCCTGTCACCTATCTTGTATTTTGACCACCCATATGCTTAATCTTAGTATATGCATCGTGAAAGCTCTTCTACAAGTTGACCAGTTGAACAAGATTCCTGAATTCCACGCATCTCATTCACTTCAGCTAGGACAATCTAATCTTTTTTACACCAACAGCTCTTATCCTGTAAAGGTCTTAAATAGATTGTAAAAAATAAAAGATGTCATTTATAAACTATGCAGGGGTAAAACTTTTCCAGTGGTTACCCTGGAACTCGGGGCCTTATTATCGCATGGGCAAATCGGGACTTTGAGCAGGGCCCCTGGTTCGACAGGGTCCCCAATTTCAAATGTTGTTCTGAAGTATTCTTTTTTATATCAAAATTTTATGAAAAATAAAAACAAATTTCTTAGATGGGGCCCCCTAATTTATCACTGCCCAGGGCCCCTGTTCGTCATAATCAGGTTCTAATGGAACTTCAGGTTTTTTAGAAAAGCTATTTAAAAGACTTTTTTGAATTTTTCTTTTGTTTTGCTGGATTATATTCTTTAAAATCACCTGACACCAGACTAGAAATCTGTAACTAACAAGCACACCAGTCTCCCTCTGCTGATTTAGCTGGTTATAGTGTTTTTTTAATTGGTTCTTATCTTGTTTAAGTGTGTTTTTTTGACAAGGACTGAGGTTATTTGGGTTCTGTTTTACATTTAACTATATATATAAATACATATATGTGTATATATATATATATATATATATATATATATATATATATATATATATATATACCATAAATTACGGCGTATAACACACACTTTTCATACAAAAAATAAGGTCTAAATTTAAGGGTGCACATTATACACCGGTTATAAAAATGATAAACTTAAAAATAAGGAAACGATGAGCATAAAAAAATGAGATTTCTACATGTACCTGAATGTTATTTATTTAAAAGAAATGGCATACCTTATGAACTTCAATTTTCATTATCGGACAGCATAAAAAGTTCATCATATTCATCTTCCGTTAATATTTTCAGGCACATGATCAAATTCAGTTTCATCTTCACTATCACTGTTACTCTGATCCATAAATAAATAGTTATCATGCGTTCCATCTAGATTGTTCGATATACTACATTTTTTAAATGACTTTTTAAGTATACAGTACAACCTCAATCTATCATTTTTCAAGGGGTGCATAGCAAAAAACGATGTATGCGGGAAAATGACGAATGCGGGTTGAAGTCAAAATAGGAAGAAAACAGTATTTATGAATGCACACAATGTATACAGTATACCAAAAATACTAAATTTGTTACCAAACGGTAAAAGAAACAAATTGAAGTTGTGTGAAAATTAAGTGATACTTATTTTTAAAAAATCAGTAAGTTTACACTAGGTTTTTCATTAATCTTTTAATTAAACAAAATTTTCAAGATTTACAATATTTTTTTTTTGTCTTTTTATGTGTATATGGTAATGTATATGTTTATATATAAAAGTCATACAATTTCAAATACCGTTATTGCTTAGGATAAACTAGGCACTAGTGTTGGCTCAGTCTCATCAGCATGAATATTATTCTCAGCTTCTTCGCGGTTATTTTCATTTTTTTCGTCACATTTCTTCCATTCTTAGGATACCACACGTTGTTACTTCTAAATCAATAGAAATATAATCACTACATTTCACACCATAATCATCACTGCTAAATGTGAGAACTCTTCACCTATACCATCATGAACCCAAGATATCATACCAGGAAGTAATAAGATTTGTAAGCCATATTGATCCACTTGATCTTCAAATTCATTTCGGTCAGAAGAAACATTTTACAACGATGAATGCGGGAAAGCGAATTTTTGACGAACGATACATGCAGGTTTTGTTAACGTTATTTAAATACAGTTTGTGCAGGGACCATAGAAATAAAACGATCAATACGGGAAAATGATGAATGCGGGAACGATAGATCGGGGTTCCACTGTATCAGGTTTAATTTCATTCCATGCTAGTATTATCCGCTCACACACTATTTCTAGACTGCATGATGCATTTCACTTCCTTCCATAAATGTTTTATCTCTTTCCAACATCCACGTATTCCAAAATCGTTTTAAAATTCCTTATAATGGTTTATTAATAAACACATCTAAAGGTTGAACTAATTTTGTTAATCCGCCTGGATAACTGCCATGTCTGTGTTACTCTTTCATTAATTTCTTTGTAATATCCCTTAAATGTGATATGAACATATCCCAAACTAAAAGACTTTCTGGATTCCATAGGGCAAGTCTGTGATTGCAAAGTAAAGGGTTCGCGTTATACGGAGGATATATATAAAAATTAAAAAATTAAAATTATAGGTGCATGTTATACGCCATCATTTACGGTGTGTGTATATATATATATATACATATACAGTAGACACCGGTTATAACATACTCTCATGGGACCTAAAAAAGTAGTACGTTATAGCCGAAGTATGTTATAAGAAATACTGCCAGTAAGATTCAATATTACATTTAAAAAAATGAAAGTGGGCTCATAATTTCATTGTAATATGTTATAAACAGGTCTGATTTTTTAAAATTTAAATTAAACAGAGAAAATTCTTTATTACTTACAATTTTTAGAGATAAATAATCTGTAATTTTCTTTTGTTTTAAATGGGCACATGCTACTTTAAAAATGCCGTTTTGGATATCCATAATAGACTTTTACATCCCTGCTTGAGACTCTGCATCATCAATGCTGCATTCAAAAAATCAGGATAATGTTTTTGCAGCATTTAATGCATTGGGTATGCTTGGTATAGGGTCCTTTGTTTCTTCTTCATCAGAATCGTTATAGATAGGGCTTTTCAGGAGGCATTTACATTGATGAATGACAAATAAAAAACATGGTCTTGTTCTTAGCCGTACCTAGCAGGCGAAAAAAATAAAAGATCGCTCCCTTCATTCATACACAATTCATCTCGCTATAGAATTTGAAAACTGACAACGAATGTTTTTGAAGGTACTAAAATTTCCGAGAACAAGGAAATAAAATTCTTAAGAAAAGCAAAATTTTATTTTTGCCTTTGGCATAAAAAATACGTTATAGCCGAAATACATACTTTTGTTAAGTACGTTTTAACAGAATTTAAATAACATTATAAATATAGGACTTCAATCGGGACTTAGTTTCTAGTTACGTTATAACAGATAGTACGTTATATTCCAGATCCGTTCTAACTGGTGTGCACTGTATATATAAACAGAGAGAAAGAGAGAAGAGTAATAATAGATAACATAGAAATAATTAAAACTTTTTTAAAAAGAAAATCTGTTTTTAAGTGACTACTGTAAGGTACAAGTTGATGATAATTAAGAAATATAAATGGTTGGAATTTTAACTTTATGGCATCATTTATATAGCAGTAGCACATACATTTATCTCCAAACACTAAAACTCAAAACAAACAAAATATTATTATAACATTTATTAACTAAAGTAGCAGGTTACCCTCCGCTAGCAAGCAGGACATGCAACCAGTGTTCAATTGAATGGAATCAATCGAAGCATTGACTTAACAGCAATCAAAATGTCACTTATATGGTTTGATCTCCAAAAAGTAAAGCAGTCATTTATTAATTTCCTAATGAATTGGTGTGGTTGTTTCTTCAATGCCACCCACATTCCAAAGAATTTCATAAAAGAATTCAAAATTTGAATGCATAATTTGCAATGGCTTTGTTCACAGTATATGACGAGTGAAACTATTAACAATTGTGGTGTGTATAGCTACGTTGCGAAGATTGTATAACAGACTTGATGAATTTTTTTATAAACTCATTCATTTGACAGTTCAACCAACTCAAATTCCTGATGCTGAATTTGAATGTCCTCAATAGGGATAGATATAATTCTGAAGTAATCAAGACGCTGTTAGTCAATGCATGAACAATTCCATTGTATCAGCCAATATCTTCACTGACACCCTCGCTGATGCACTGTCTGCGACAGAAGGAAAGGAGGCACCTTACGTTAAACTACTTTTTGCTCAACCGTGATGGTACCAACTATCGAATATTAAGCATTCCTCTTCAAGACAAAGTATATGCCATTGTAACATTGAAATCCGGCCAAAGCTTACCTGGATAATGAATGAGTGATCTGACAGTGATGTAAATCTTTGGCAATCGTGTAGATTATTGATATCGATACGTGTCAGGGTATTTACGTACTCATTATTTTACACTTAAAGAATTTTTAGATAGTAAGCATGGCTCGGTAGCCAGGTTTTTAGATTTAAAACAGGAATTATAATCAACAACATGTTTTAATATGTTTAAAAATGTTTTATAACAAAATGTTTTCATATAATAGTAAAATAATAAAGCTATTCAAACTATCTAATCACTAAAAGTATCTTAAAAACTGAAGCATATTGTAATATTCATTCTGTGCATTTTGCAGCTTTTACTCATAAAATATGTTACTATTTAAAGCCAGGTATTTCGTTTATAGTTTTAATAAAATGTTTAAAACTAGTTTCTGAGTATGCTTAATATTTAAATTTATGATTTAAATTTCATAATTATATTAATTTAAATTTCTGAGTATGCTTAATAAGAACTGTATGAAGGCATCGAGTCATAGTATTGCAATAGAAATCAGGATTTATTAATTAAAATTCTGCTATAACTTGATCGAATATTTGGGCAAACCACTGTTTGTTGTTTCATAAATAACCAAATGCAGGAACACAAAAATGCATAAATATATTTAATATTCATACTATATTTAATTTCGAAAATGCTAAGAGAATACACAAAATTTTTGGAGTATTTCCAATATGGCTGAGAAATTTTTATTAAATATGCAAAATAATTAGAGTTGAAATGATTAAATGAAAAAATTGATTTTCCAAAATGTACATACTTTTTTTTTCATTTGAATCATTTTTCTTGAAAATACGATAAAATCGATTCATATTATCTTTTAGCGGACATTGTTTAAGCCTGCCAACAGACTGCATATACACTTCAACAAAGAAATAACTAGACTGAAAAAGTAAACGCGTATTCTCTTCAAAAAATAATCTAAAATGAGTAACTCTGTGGTATGGACTAGCTAATGTGATCCTTTTCTCAGAATAGAAAAAGGTGGCATCTATGGAATAGATACAACTGACGAATTAGGCAATACATCATTTGTCTAGTGGGCAACAGTACGGGGCTGTAAATTTCTGTCTCCTCTACCAGCTTCTAAACTTTCTGGTGTCTTGAAATTTGATAGCACTTGCATTGTCTGTGTGTGCTTTACTATAGTGTAAGATAGGAAGCAAACTTTTTATGTTAGAGTTTCTATTCAATGCTTCTAGATAACCTAAAACCACCCATATAATCTTTTTTTTTTTTTTCCTCTTTGATGATGTGAGAGTCTCAATTAAAAGTGAAAAATTATATTTCTCTGGACAGCTAATTTTTAGCTATACTATGCTCTGAATAAATATTTCTCAACTATACGAAATACGAGAATATAATAATACCTAATACAGACAAATTTAATTACATTTTTAGCTATGATGAGTAGCTGTCCAGGCCAAGGTGGCGTAGTTTTCTAACAAATTATTCTACCACACCTTGGGTCCGGGTTCGATACCTGGCAATAACTTGGATATATGTGATGTCCCTGTTAGAGGTAACGACTGTCGCCCATTGAGTACCCCTTTACAAACGGCTATAGCTTTTGGCGGCCGCCAGCCAAGGCTTAATGTGCCAGTGTTGTGCCATTAAAAAAATAAAATAAAAGAAGAAAAGGATGAGCATATTAAAGCAAAATTCATACCTCCTTCTCATTTGAAAAAAATCGTGTAATTTTTTAACAGAATTAAATGACATCAGACGCTTGTAAAAATTCAGCATATCTCTTTACAAACTGTAATGTATAAATCTTGCAAGCTTATAAATATTATGAAACATTTAGAAAAAAAAAAAAAAAAAGGACACACAGTATTTTGTAATGTGTTTTATAAATGAATAGCACTGCAGCCAATTTTGTGGTGCAGTTTTTCTCTGAATAGTAATTTTTTTCCCTATATGTTGGCCTGTAACATTTGGCTAGATTATATGGCAAAATCGTGCCCATCGACTTCACCGTTCGGAGTTTTCTGTGGTTTTCTCCAAAACTTAGCATAAATACGGGTTAGGCCGGGTTAACCTTAGAGCAGTGTTTCTTAACCTTTTTGACAAAGGACCACTTTAAAAATTTTAAATATGTCACGGACCCCTCTGTGAAAAAAAATTGCTTAAACATCATTTATTACAAAATATATTCTGTTTTATTATTTAATTATTTTAATATTTTTATTTCAATAGTATAAAAAATTTGAAGAAATTAAAAATTTTAATGTGAAGGCTGTTGCTGCTTTTCCTTGATTAACAGATTAAATTGAGGGATGGTTTTCGCCAAAGCAACGCGCATATCCTGTTCAACATTCAGTCGATTTCGATGTTTTGCTTTTATTGTGACAAGTGTGGAAAATCCCGCTTCGCAAAGATATACTGTAGCAAATGGAATAATGGCTGCCATAGCTCGTTTTACAAGATTTCGAAAACTGGGCTTTCTTCTTTGTAAAAAATTCTAGATCTTTAGATGCATTTTCAGGACGGAGAGATTTGAGATGCTCTATCAATTTTGCCGGTTTCATACTGGCGTTTGCCAAAACTTTTCCACACAGAAAGCATTGTGGCTTTTCAACACCGTCCGATTCCTTCATGCAGCAGAATTCATATTTTACATAATTTTCATCATACTTCCTTTTTCTGGACATTTTGGGCTACAAAAAATATCAAATAATCAAATGGAACATTAAGACACACACACACAAAAAAAAAAAAAAAAAAAAAAAAAAAAACCACTTGAAAAAGCGGCAAGGAATCTTGTATCGATGGAGGATATACCTTATGTCTCGGCTTCAAACTCATTTGTGATCCACATTTTGGACATTTATACATCAATGAAATCATTCCCTCTTTCATACATTATTCTAACAGCGCTTTCTTACCCATGACTGGTAAAATACTAAAAGAGCCAACTGAATATTTATTTTTCGCATTCAAGCAAAGCCTTCAGCAAGAGCTAATTCCACAGTGAAATAAAGCATTTAGCAATAATATAAGCTAAGAAAACACAAAAAAAAAATGCTACTCACAAACAGATGAAAGACAAAAATAAATGTACGTCTTACCTCCAGGGCAGATCCAACGGAAATAAAATCGTGAATCAAGTTTAAAATTATACCGCTATTTCCAACTCAAATAAATTATCGACCAATGAAAAGGCTAAAACAAAAAAGAAATAATGAGCATGCACGAAAAAGTGCCTCAAATTCTCTTCTCCGGAGGAGCGGAAAAAGAAACAGGGTTACCATACAGAGCGCGCTAAGGATGAAGTAGGTCCGGGTTACCACTGCTGGCTAAATATTGATGCAAACATTTTAAAAATTAGGATCAGTCGGCGGACCCCCAAATCATGGACCACAGGTTAAGAAACCCTGCCTTAGAGAGACACTTATGGAGGCACCGCACCCACACGTCTAGATCCCTCTTGTAGATAATTGGCCTTAATCCCGCAACACAACACATTCAACATTTAGTGAAACTTTTAAAATTTAATACTTTTTTGCAAAAATTTGAATAATTAATATTTTTGTATTCCATTAAATTTATTTACAGTTTTTGAATTCAGCTTGGACCCCCAAGGTAATTTTTTGCCAACCCTAACACTTAGTACCACTGCTTTATATGAAAGTTTCAGTTAGCTGTGAAACTAATTTCACATTAGAAAGGAAATTACACAATGTAGAGCTACTTTCATGTTGAAAATGTACAGTGAAGGACAACATGGCAGGCACTATTACAGATAGGAGGAAAGCAGACGGGAGTCCCAGTCCAGTCCCATACCGTTAGGCCTTTAGCTTGGTGCTCGTTGTCCTTATTCAGGGTGTCTACCGCTCCGGAAAATCCGGAAAGTCTGGAAAAAGCCGGGAAATTGGAAAATGGGTCAGGAAAATTCAACAAAAAAAATCATTTTTTTTTTCGGTATCCCTTTTTTTTAACCCTTCCTATTTGTCAATCTCGAAACCGAAAGCAACTGCAACGTATTTTCCGGACCGCGAAAGCATCAAGCCATGTGTTTGCATAAGGAGGGAAAAATGGGGGCTCATCCATCGTGATGGGAGGGTAAAAAAGCTGTCGTCAGCGAGTGATCATCCGTCTGGTTTGCAATAGAATTTCATTCATTGATTATTTATTTTAACTCAGTGTTTTGGATTTGAAGTGTAGAAAGACGAAAGTGGCTAAAATTTGTGCTAGAAGTAAGTATCGTGGACGGGATTAGTAGATGATCATACGTGATTTATTCAATCATTTTATTTTCCACGCACGTATTTATTTTTATTGCTTAATATTTCTCAATATTTATGTACGCATGCTCGCATATAACACAAGCAATTGCCCCCTTTTTTTCTTAGAAAGTGTGCGCTCTTTGTTTGAGTTTAGTTTTATTTTTTGAATTTAAAGTATTGAATAGTGTTCAACTTGGAGGACTTATCTCTTCATTAGAATAGTTGCTGAAAGTCCTTCGAAGAAGTCCTGTGGGGCGCCCGGGCCTCCCAGCAGATATTTTAAAACATTAATATTAACTCTAATAACAATAAGATTTAAAATCCCCCCTCCCCCCCGGAAATGGAAACTTCCCAGCAAGCGCACACACGTATATATTACGTATTCCCGATGTCGAAATGTCGAAAATAGGTCGAGGAAAAATTACAGCAAAAAATAGCGTTTAAAAGAGATCAAACATACATTGTGTTGTCGACGTTTTAAAGAGCCGTTGTATGCTGGTCAGGGAGGCGGCTATCTTCGACTGTTAATGTTTGTCACCCCCACGAGGTCTATAATCCGTCAATATATCGCCAATTTTCCGCTCATAGCTTCGGCGATCTGAAGAGACCCCCCAGCCAGCCAAGAAGAAACAGATGGAGCACCGAGAATTTTTTTCAGCTTAGTTAATAGTTAGTTTAACGTCGAATAAACAGTGCAGGGGAGACAAACGTTACTGTGTCCTTTCACACGACCTTTGACCTGTCCACCCCACGCGATTTCTCAGAATTTTGGAGAACGCTGAAGTCACGTCACAGATGCCTTTTTTTCTTCTTCTTTTTGTGTGTGTATTCCGTCGTGGTTCGCTTCGCAGTTTTTTTATGCAAGGGCAGATCTAGCTTCATTTTCATCGCGTGGTCACTGGCTGAGCTGCTGCGCTGCACAGAAAAGTACATTTTCGATAGTTTTAACTATAAAAGTGGATATTTTTCAAGAAACTCTTGGAAAATTTTCAAGTTTAATGCTAACACGATTTATTGTTAGCTTGACATGTAGTAATAAGTTTGTCTGGCTCTCTTTAAATTGTGTTGGCCGGTGTTGTTTGTCGGGGTAACTACTAATTTTAATTTCGGCTGTCAAAATTTTAGAGGTGAGTTACATAATTACTTAACTAATACTTATGTGCTTTGTTTCTTTTAATCATTTTCTTTTTAATCGCTAATTATAAGTCTTGTTATTCCTTATTATAGAGTGAAATATACAGGTACAATTACCATAAAATCAACTGCTTACCTTAAACATATAAAATATTTTTTTCTCATAATAAGCACGATTTTACTTAATGTGAGCTTACTATAACAAAAGTCAACCATTATTGCATTATGGCTTAGAATGAAATAGGTTAAGCTTTTTTGTGCAAAGGTAATTTTTTTTCTTTTTAAATTGTATACTAATATGTATGCATCTAGTATGTAATATAAACCTGTTTGGAGTAGTAAAATTTAACAAATCAAAGAATTAAGAGAGATAAATAAAAAACTGTTTGTGTAATGAAGTAGACAAGATTTTTCTCGTGGGACGGGGACACTAAAATTTATAGATAGAAAACTTGTTCTCATTTTATTACATGGAAAAAGTAATAAAAAAAAGCAGGCTTATTCGTCTAATAGGTCGTTCCTTGACGATTTCGTCGAATCCTGACAATTTATAAACGTTCTAATTGTACCTCAATTCTAGATAATTAGAGAATGTGTGAGTCACATACTATTTACATACATCGTGAAAGCATGGAAATTCAAGCAGTTCTTATCTTGTGCACATGCCGTTTAAAAAAAAAGGAAACTCTTTATATTTTTAAATATAAAACATTTTACTACTGGTTTTAGCTAATGAAAAGCAATTTTGAATTAAATGTTCAGTAATAACAAGTTTTAAATTAACTTCTAATCGTTTAGATAAAGTTATAAAATATATATTGATAAAAGTTTGAACATATACAAAAAATATATTAAAGTTAAAAATATAATCTTGATTTTTGAATTGAACTCATAAGTAAGTCGCATAAACAGCAGATGTCGCTTTTACATATTAAAGGGTTTCCATTTTTCCCTGGTACATTTTATTAATCATTTTGACTGTATTGGGTATTTTTAATAAAAAATTATTTAATCTACTGTTATAAAGAATCTATATATTTTCATATACTGGTGAAAAAGTAACTTTTTTATATAAAATAAGTAAATTATATTTACTATTAGTAAAATTGCATTTTAAACTGTATTAGTTAACTAAATTTACTAATATTTATTTAATTTTTTAAGTTACTTTTTCACCATTTTTCAACAATATATGAAATTACTTAATTGTTCATAACTTTGAATTTAACAACGCCCCCCCCCCCTTTTTTTATTGAATATACCTAATACAGTTAAAACAATTCATAAAATGTACCGGGGGAAAAAGTAAATCCTTTAAAATGTAAATTAGACTTAAGCTATTAATGCGAGTTACTGATTAGTTAAATTCAAAAAATCAAGATTATATTTTTTCTTTCATATATTTTCTCTGTGTTCAAATTTTTATGAATGTATATTTTGTAACTTTATCAAAACGATCAGAAGTTAATTTAAAACTTGTTATTTCTGCATATTAGATTAAAAATTATTTTTCATTAGCTAACAAACTAATAGTAAAATGTATTTTATAGAAAAATAAAGTGTTTCCTTTTAAACGGCAAAAGTGCACAAGATCAGAGCAGATTGAATTTCCATTCCTTCACGACGTATGTAAATGGAATGTGCCCATTCTCTAAAGGTCTGGAATTGCGGCATAATTACTACGTTTATAAATGGTCAGAATTCGACAAATTCTGTGAAGTCTTTAAGGAACGACTTCTATTAGACGAATATAAGCCGGTTTTCTCTGTCCTGTTGAAGCAATTCGACAATGTATAACGTAAAATCAACCACTATGAGCTGGATTTTATAAACGGATTCTGAGAATCTGTCTCCCTTCTCCGTTATAGCGACGAGTGTTCGACCAATGTCGGGAATTTTCTCTTCCTGGCGGTCACCCTTTTCCATTCTTGCGCCGTAGTTAAGCGAGATTGTTATCTAACACGGTCGCCCCTCGTGGGTGATACGCCGTCGAGAAGTTCAGCGCTCGACGGCGTATCACCCGCGACAAACAGGTGGACATATCCAAGGATTTTTAACGTCGATGATTACGTCGAAACTACGTCGACGGCGACGTTGATTCGATGTATCGTGGCTGGCTGGGTTATATACGTTTCTGGTCCTTCTACCTCCCAAAAGTCGGGAAAAAGTCAGGAAATTAACTTTCAGAAATTTGGTAGACATCCTGTAACAGATTCCAAGACAAAATCTGGTTATTGGTAGACACCCTGATATTGTGAAAAAGCCCGAGATGACAAACCCCCCCCCCCCAGCTTCATTTTTGCTCTTCTTCTAATGGGAACCAAATTTAACGGACTGGTCTTCTGAAAACTAATATCCTCAATCTATATTTGCAGTCCTTGTTTCATGAAAAACCATTGAAGTAATTTTAAAGAACTGTTCCAAGCTAACAGAAATGATAAAAACTATAAAAATATTTTCCTCACTTCGTAATTTTTGCATCAGAGATTATTTATCTTCTAAGTTGACATTTAATGCGATGTATTAAAACTCATGAAAAATAATAATGTATCAGTTGTTAAGTAAGCTCTCTGCAGTTGAAAATCACTAAAAATCTGGGAATGGGTGGATTTTCAGAATTTTGAAGTAATTTATGGCCTTCTCAATGTTGTTTTACATATCTGTATAAAATTTCATGCTGATCAGTCAAACAATTTGGATCTGCAACATGATTACCATAAGAAAATTGTTTTGGAGTGATACAATCTGGAACCATAGTAGAATCAGTCAGTGAGTCAGTGATGTGCAGAAATATGCATATAGTTATTATAATTGATTATTATTAAGCAAGTATAAAACCATATTTCCCCAATACCCAAAAGTTTATCAAAGTCTATTACTTACTGGTTAGCTACCTAATAATCTTACAGCTTTGTTGAGATAGGTGGGCCCATACCCTCCTACTCTGGGCATGGTTGTGATATGTGATCTGGGTTTAGCCACGGTATTGTGTATGTTTTAGAAAATCAACTGCATGTATTATGTGTGCCTTTATAGTATTAGTTATTTTATTTTCATTTTTAGACTCTAAATCCAACATGGGATGAACAGTTTTTGTTAAAAGTAAGTTCTTCTTAAAATTAAGTTTGTTTTGTATGTTTTGTTGTATGTTTTAAAAGCTTTCTGTCACTGTTTTTATCTTATTTTTTAAAACTTTCTATAAGCAGCATTTATTTATGTTTCATTGTGGTTAGTGATGTGGAATGGAAAATTTTACAAAATGGAAAATTTTTCATCATGTTTTCCAGAAAATTTTGAATGTGAAAAAGCAATTTTTTTGTAAATTTTTCATAGGACATATTTGAACTTTCCATAAACTCTTTCATTAAGTCAATTTCTGTACCATGAATGAAGTTACGGTGTCAGATGTAGCAGAATATCATAGTAAAACAAAATCTGGAATAGAGACATTATTTGGAAAGCTGCCAGTAAAACATCTCCAATGACTTGGTGGAATGATGATATTGCAGTACAAATAACTATCTAGGGTTGCAGCCAGAATTCTGAATATTTCCCCTACAGCTGCTTCATGTGAATGCAATTGAAAAGCGTTTAGCAACATAAAAACAAAAAATCTGATGTGGACAACACATGACTTCCTTGCACGTCTATTAAATCAAAAATATTTTAGATGCACTTCATTTAAACTTATTTGTTTCAAAAGAGATAAATATCAGTAATAGTAAGGTTTAAGAGATTTCTAGCCAAATATTTTGATATCGCCAAGCTGAGTTCAGTTTGAAAGATTTCCTTCCGACACTTTATTTGGCGATATTTTACCAAAAGCCGACAAGCTTGAGATAGTTTGCGAGATTTTGGGGATAGCCAAAGTAGCCATTGACCTTAATGTATTTAAAGTCATTTGGCTGACCCTGTAAATAAATTCCCTGTCGATTACAGTCAAAAAATATATTGAAAACAGTTAGATATTACAATATAGTTCTAAATACAAAAGTTCAAAATTCTATGGGTTAAAGTTTTTGAGTTTTACAAAATACGAAATAATTTTTGGTGCCAAATTTGGCAATATTCGGCAAAAGTCACCAAGGTCGACGACATATGACGAGATTTTAAGCATGGACCAAACAATGACTGACTATCGTCAAATTTTGCAATATTTCGCCAAAATTCACCAAGGACGATGAAAAATGGTGATATTTTGGACATGGACAAAATGACTGTTGCCAAATTTGGCGATATTTTGGTAAAATCTGTCAAGGTTGACGACAAATGGAGAGATTTTGAGCATGGACCAAACAATGACAGACTCGCCAAATTTGGCAGTCCTTGGCATGGCATAACTCCCTAAGGTCGACGACAGACGGCGAGATTTTGGGCATGGACCAAACAATGACATTGAACATGTCCATAGACATTAAAGTATTGAAATTCTTTTCAGTCGTCCTGTAAATAAACTTTGCATTAGATTGGAACCAAAAATCGAGACGCACAACTAGATGTTACAACAATCTTATATATGAAATTTCAACATTCTATGACTAATAGTCTTTGAGATTTGTCAGTTAAATACATACACATGGACACCAAAAGTTGCCAAGCTTTGCGACTTTTGGCGTAGTTGTTGAGGGAGGCATGTGACCATGGTCGGATCATTACCTAACTTATATGGTAGGACGGTATTGTGCTTGAAATGGATGAATGCCCCTGAAATTGCCATTGACCGTAATGTATTGGAAATCTTTTGAGTGTTCCTGTAGCAGAACTATAAATCATTAAAGACACTTTTTTTAATGGAGAAATTCATTTTGTAACTCTTAACTGCATATATCACTTCTGAGTTGTTTGAAATAGCCCAATACCTCTAAAATACACTTTAATGAATTTCGGCCTATAGAGCATAATGTATTTCGAATCAATTAAAACTTATAAAACATTATTTAATACGGCGATGATATATATTTCGGTTACACATAAACACATAACCATCATCAGTCGTTTCTGGATCTCACTCCAATGGCGGCTTCCTCTTCAATCTCTTCTCTCTTCTTCCGGAATTTTCGATGAATGACGTCATCCCATGATCGGTCGATTGTATGAAGCGCATCGCTGATGCTGCCATCTGTCGTCACTATTTCCAAGCTCTCACGAATGTAGGCATATATACTATTTTTAAAGTTGGCTATTTTTTTAATATTTTTAAAATCAATGGTAATGGGCTCTTCCAAAGCAAAACGGGCTAGAGCGGTACTTTGTTTCTGGAGGTTAATGTCTTGAAAGTGTTCGTTTTTTCGATCTTTAATTTTCCTCTTTGTATTTTCCTTCTTTCAGAGCATTAGATCGGAAGAAGACCCAATCAACCCCATCGAAACCGCAGGGATCTATAAAATTAATTTTTTGTCAAACGATACTAATAAAGAAAATTGCTACATCGGCGTTACAAAGAGGAAAATTAAAGAGCAAAAAAACGAACACTTTCAATACATTAACCTCCAGAAACAAAGTACCGCTCTAGTCCGTTTTGCTTTGGAAGGGCCCATTACCATTGATTTTAAAAATATTTAAAAAATAGCCAACTTTAAAAATAGTATATATGCCTACATTCGTGAGAGCTTGGAAATAGTGACGACAGATGGCAGCATCAACGATGCGCTTCATACAATCGACCGATCATGGGATGACGTCATTCATCGAAAATTCCGGAAGAAGAGAGAAGAGATTGAAGAGGAAGCCGCCATTGGTGTGAGATCCAGAAACGACTGATGATGGTTATGTGTTTATGTGTAACCGAAATATATATCGTCTACGGGGGAATAAGGTATTCCCAAATAAAAAATTTTAACTTAAGTATTTCAAATCTTTTGGGAGGTCCTGCAGATAAACTATACAGTCGAATGGAACTGAAAGGGGAGCTGCACAACTACATGTCATAACAATCTATATAAATAAAATTAGACTTTTGTCTGTACATTTCTTGGAATTCAAAAATTTTGCGATTTCTATCCGTTTCAAGCACCCGGGAATCCGATCCGAACCTTAAAAAAAAGTTTGTCTGTGTGTCATTCTGTCATTCTGTCCGTGACGCATTTTTTGTTTAAGCATCACGTAAAAACGACTGAAGCGAATGATACGAAATTGGGTGTCATGATAGGTGGTCACTCAACTTAAAACATAGGCGTCGAATTTTTAAAAAATCTTGATTAGATTTTCAGATTTTGCGAAAATTGTTTCTAACTGCGTAAATTTGTGTTCAAGCATTACGTGAAAACGACTGAGGCGAATGATATGAAATTGAGTGTCATGATAGGTGGTCACTCAACTTAAAACATAGGCATCAAATTTTAAAAAAAAATCTTGATTGAATTTTGAGATTTTGCAAAAATCCTTTCTATCTGCGTAAATTTGTGTTCGCACATCACGTATTAACTGCAAAGGTGAAAAAATGATATTTGGTGTAATTATAGGTGGTCACTCACCTTAAACTATAAGCATCTAATTAAAAAAAAATCGATCAGATTTCGAGATTTTGCGAAAATCGTTTAAAGCCGAGTGAATCTTTGTTCCCGCATTACGTAATAACGACTCAAGCAAATGATATGAAATTTGGTCACATGATAGATGGTTGCTCAACATAAACTATAGGTGTTCAATTTTTTAAACATTTTTATTAGATTTTGAGATTTTGTGAAAATTCTCTCATAATACGTTTATATTTCTTCAAACATCACGTAATAACGACTAATACGAATGATACGAAATTTAGTGATATGATAGGTAGTTGCTAATCTTAATTTATAGGCTTTGAATTTTAAAAATATTTTGATTATATTTTGAGATTTTGCAAAAATCATTTTAAAATGCTGAAATTTTGTTCCAGCATCACGAAATAAAGACTGCAGGGAATGAAATGAAATTGGGTGACATGATAGGTTGTCACTCAACTGAAATTCTAGGCTTCAAATTTTTAAAAAATGTTGATTAGATTTTGAGATTTTGCAAAAATTATTTCAATACGCATAAATATTCATTCGCGAATCACATAATTACTACTAAAGCGAATGAAATGATATTACTTAGCTACTCTCTAACCTGTAATATTTTAACAGTACATAAAAATTATAACTTCGCTTTCTTTACTTTGTCAACATACTACATCCATTCTGTGTACTCCTACAATGCTGACGAAAGTTCTTGCTTTCTCGAATTTTACATTCACTAACCTGTCAAGGACGGGTACTTCAGCTAGTCCTAAATAAAGTTTCAACATTCTACACCTAATAGTTTTTGAGATATGCGAGTTTAATGAATTTTAGCCCATAGAGCGTAATGTATTTCGAATCTTTTGGCAGTCCTGTACATAAACTATTCATTCGATTGAGACCAAAAGGGGAAGTCCACAACTAGATGTTACAACAATCCAAAATATAAAGTTTCGACATTCTATGCCTAATAGTTTTTGAGATATGAGAGTTTAATGAATTTTGGCCCGTAGAGCGTAATGCATTTCGAATCTTTTGGGTGGTCCTCTGTACATAAACTATTCATTCGATTGAGACCGAAAGGGGAGGTGCACAACTAGATGTTAGAACAATCCTAAATATAAAATTTCAACATTCTACGACCAATAGTTTTTGAGATATGCGAGTTACATACATACATACATACATACTATGTATGTGCGTACGGACAGCATGGGAAAAATGGTCAAAATAGACTCGCCATTGGTCAAAATGAGTTGCAGATGCATTTATATGATGGTGCATGCTAGCTTACGGTGCGATGCATCGAAAAAATTCTTAAAATTATATTTAGAGGTAGTCAAAATCACTTTTTTCATCGAAATTTGGCCCCCGAAATTTTTCTGGATCACATTACTTCCTTATACTCCGTACAAAGAAGTAAAAAGAGAAATAGATTAGCAGATGAACACACTGCAAAGCTGGTATCAGTTTTACAAAATCTTCATTTTTTGAGCAACGACGATGCCATGCTTTCAAATTCTACTTCTGATCATGATCTACTAAAAGAATGCACAGACACAAAATCTTCAATTAATAGCAGCAATTCTGATTTAGGTAACCCTATGCTCTCTAGTTTTGTGTGTGACCCAGAAAGTTAGGGCATCATCATGGAATTTTGGTGTTTCTACAGTGTTTGTGAAAAAGTGTTTTTAGGAAAAATTGCGATCAAAAACATTATATTTTACTATTTTCCACAAGTTCTTGTGTATATAAACTTAGGTAATTTGTTTTGACTTATAGTACATTTTTACAGTAATTTAGCTTTTTTATGAAGTGTGTCACCTTAATTAATCTGTTTAAGCACAACCATTTCCCTATGCTGAAAAAAGGACAGACGTTGCCATCACTCAGTTTAACTACCAATAAGATGGCAGTCGATCAAATTGCAGTGGCAACAGCTGCCCTTTTTTCGGCATTGGGCAGTCTATCCAGTTGTTCTTCTATCTCAATGTATTTCCATCGTATTCTCTAGTTTTCAGCAGATGTCCGTACTGTTAAAAATAATCCTGACAATTTTACAAACAATCCACATTTTTTACAGGAAATAACCTGCTAAAAAGTAAAGGACTCTCGTGTATTTTATGTCACCCTCAAGTATTTTTATAAAAATCAAATTTATTCTTCATGACTGACAACAGTGAAAACGTCAGAGTTTTGTGTCCTCACAGCAAGGACGCCTTGCGTTAAAGGGTTAATAAAAAAAAGTTCATTTTATTTTTACTTCCTTGTATGTAGTATAAGGAAGTAATATGATCCCGAAAAATTTTGGGGGCCAAATTTCCACGAAAAAACCGATTTTGACTACCTCTAAATTTAATTAAAATTTTTTTTTCAATGCATCTCATTGTAAGCTAGCATGCACGATCAAATGAACGCGTCTGCAACTCATTTTGACCAGCGACGAGTCTATTGGCCAGTTTTTTCATGCCGTCAGTAAAGATTATAAACGCACCCGCTGCTCGAATAAATGAGCGAGCCGTTAAAAGAACACGGGCTAGTAAATAAAATAAGTGTGCGCGTTGTTTCTAAAGATTGGATTTTAAAATTTATTATATAAAAGGACCGGACTGATGCTAGCCGCCTGGTAAATGGCTAGAGTCTAAGCCTGTATTGTGTAATTTAAATTATGGGTTACCATTTTGTTTTGAAGATGGTTATAGTGTTTGTATTATGTTCCAATAAAATTTGAAAATTAGCGTGGGAAAACTTTACTGGCGTAGTCGGCAGGATTGGATTGAATTGGATGCGATACTACAGAATGCTCAGGTGAGAGCTGTATTTCTTCATCAATTTCATGCAACTGTATTTGTACGTAGCTATAGCAGTTGATCTGCATTATTTTGAAGTTTAATAGGCCAGTTTGGCAGGTTTTGAAGGAAGTTTCCCTGTTGGTGTTAATATATAGTTGGCCATCCCGGCATATTTACTTGAAGAATCCTCCTGATTCGTATATAAACATATACCTGTAACCGTAGCTGAAAACTAGCATTTGAAAAGTGAAATGGTGTTTTTTGGTAAGGGAAAGAAACAAGATTTAATAGTTCTTGCTGAAGAACTGGGTTTAACGGTTGATACGACATTTAGTGTGGTGAAGTTACGTGATTTGATTACGAATGATAAAAACTATGATGAAGAATTTTGTAAAGAAATATTGGCTAGAATTATTGCTGATAGAAATGAAGAAAAAGAAAGACAGGATCGGAAAGAGAGAGAAGAAAGGGAAAGACAGGATCAGAAAGAGAGAGAAGAAAAAGAAAGAGAAAAAGTTTTTGAATTAGAAAAATTGAAAATTGAAAAAATGGCAGAAAATGCGATGTTGGGAAGCGAAGTACGGAAAGGAAGCGGTGTTAAAACTAATTTAGAAAAATTATTGCCTAGGTTTGATTCGAAGGAAAGTGATATCTGTTTATTTCTTATGTTGTTTGAGAGACAGTTAAAGATGCCTGCGTCGATAAAGAAAATTGGGTTGCTCATTTAATTGGGGTGTTGCCAACTCCTGTTTCCAGTTTGATTGCTAGGGAAACAGAAGAGGTAGCGCAAAATTACAATGAAATTAAGAAGATGCTGTTAAAAAGATTTAAATTAAGCGCCAAGAAATTCAGACAGTTATTTATGAAACATCAAAAGTCCACAGAAGAAACATGGATGGAATTTTATTTTAAAATGAACGCCTATTTTGATGGGTGGATTGACGGGTTAAAAATTAAATCTCTAGAAGATTTAAAATATCTGATGATCACTGATCAGATTAAAAGAAAGGTACCATTTGAAGTAAAAGAACATTTCATGAATGAATGGACGGAGATTGTATCCCCAATAACGTTGGCCGAAAAACTAGATGAATATGACGATGTAAGAAGAGTAATGAAGCCAAAATTCGCCAAGGAACGTCCTCTTGCAAAAACAGAAAACGATAATTGGGCAATTAACCCGTACCAGTCGAAATACGAAAATTTTAAAAGTCGCCGAAATACAACGACTCAAAAGGAAAATGATTTTCAAGATAGGAGAAAAGAAAATTTTTATGAACAAAGGAAGCGGAATCGATGTTTTGAATGCGGATCGTGTGATCATTTGCGATCGCAATGTCCGAGATTTAAAAATAAAAGCGATTCACTTAATTTCCATAACAGAAGATCAGAGCGTGCACAGAGCAATTTAGTTCAAATGCAGATTAGTGACGCGAATAAAGAAGATAGCACTGAAGAAAAATTGAGCATGCTCACCGCACGGGTTGATTTGAGAATATCAGATAAATTTAAACTCAAAAGTAATTGCGATAATCTTATGATTTTGGAAGTTGAATGCGAAGGGAAAACATTTAATGGTATCGTAGATACTGGGGCACAAATATCAGTCATACGAAATGATTTAATACAGAAACATGAAGAAAAGAGTGAAGGTACTGTAAAGCTTTACTCAGCGTTTGGAGAAGAAGAAACAGTTCCGTTAAAAATAGTGAATGTAAAAATAAATGATGGGTTACATGGAAGAGTATCGGTTATATGTGGTATATCTAGAAAACTAAAATGCGATATGTTAATCTGTAATACGGCATTTAAATTAATGAAAGAAAACATACAGTTGTTTAATGGTATGGAATTAAAATCTGATGTGTGCAGTATTTTAGTTGAAGACGAAGACAAAAGGTATATAAATCACTTGGTATCGGGAAATGTACAAACAAGGACTGAAAACACTGAAGCAGAGAAGAACGCGAAAGTTCCTGAGACTGTAGCATCGTTCCAGAAGCTCCAAAGGGAAGACGAACAGTTTAAAA